>JAZHYW010069078.1:0-33923 GCA_037355805.1 Ixodes ricinus
TAACCTTCTTCGTTCGTTACGTATTGCTGATAAAATACAAAATTAAAATTGCATAGCTATTCAATTATATTAAGCACATTCAATTGAGCCATCTCCTTCAGTGTAACTACAGTAGGCTCGCCATAATTCAAACCAGATAATTCCCGCGTCACTTAATTCAAACCATTCAAAACTTAGGTTGTCCCCGTACGTATCAATACAATTATAAGCATCTTTATTCGAACGGGAATGTATGTAATTATTATTATATTATTATTATTATTATTATTATTATTATTATTATTATTATTATTATTATTTTCTTTTTTTTTTTTTTTTGTATTGGGCGCATTTCTTTCCGAAAACACCGTGCACTGCGGGCTTAAGCGTAGGCTCGCTTCTGCGGGTGTTGCTTTTTCCCGCAGCCATAATGCGCAGGTAAAAATCGTGTTGAACGGGAACTAAAGCAGAGCAGGGCTGTATATAGAGAGTTTGGTCAATGGGAGGAGCGTGCACCAGACAGATAGAGGGCTTGACAAGCTCTCTTGGCAATAAGAAGCCAGAAAATATTCCTTAGTCGCCAGTAGCGAGAAACAGTTTTAATAAGTGCATGGGGATTAAATTAGTAACTGCTAAGGTTAATAGTTGCGCGTGATATTTCGATAACGTTTATGTAAAAGATGCAAGAAACGAATGTGCCGCTTGGTCCTGCTTTGTTAAAATGAAGTTTGATCGCTTGGACCAGCAGTTCGCTCGGCATTCGGATTACGTTAAATCGTTCTGCCTGAAAACGAATGCTTATATCTCTTATATCTTTATATATCTTCACCATAATTTTGCATGACCGTGATCGAAACATCACGTACTGCATATTTCTAGTGACAGAGAGTTACTCCGACGCACTTATTAATTTTGTTTCTCACCAGCCACCGCGAGTATTATGTACAGCTTCAGTTGGCCACCTTATGTGATTTGTAGAAACGCTCTGAAACATGACCCACTTTCAGTAATGGTGCCTCTCATTTGCCTCCTAAGGCTATCCCAATGAATGGTTAAACTCTCTATAGGCTCTGAGCAGAGGACACATGAGCGACAAAAACAGAGTCGCACGGCCCATAGAACTTGCGCGGACGCTGTGATGTGCCAGCACATGGCATTACGTCACAGCGTTCACGCAAGCTGCCATAGAAACTGCAGCGCTCATTACTCATGTGTCACCGCTTAATAGTCCATAATAACAACAACTTTTGCTGGTTGGAACAAACTTAGACTTGTTTTGAGGTGTCATGTACGTAAACAGACCATGATAAGCAACGTTTTTGAGGTTGAATAAACTTATTGTCGCAAGTTCGCAATGTTTCATGAGTGGCATACCTGCTTATGATTAGTAGTCATATCGGAAATCAACATGTTGGATGAACTTCTGATAATTCGAGCTTTTGATAATTCATACAGATTTGTGGCACCTGGAGTTTCTTGATGAAAGTCTACTGTACGTCACATTCCAATTAATGGTTTAGCTTCTTGGAAGCACTGGAATCTGAATCTTTGTCCACTATTGGTACAAAAAGCGAAATAGTACAGCAATGTATTTGCTTTAGGTTCAGCACTGGCACAGGCTTGTACATCTAAGTCAAACCAGCATTAAATAGACGCTGAAGCACTTTTTATGAAATCTGAGTTAGGAGCGGCTTCCATATCATTTTGTCCCATGAAATTCAGTAATCTCTCACCAAACTTGGGGAAAAGTCAACGCCAAACCGCATTTATTTGTACGAAAAATATGTGCACCGACCGCAGCAGGGCATGGGTGAGAGCCTCACCTGCAATCTGTCCAAAGCGTCGTGACGTCACCGTGGGCATTCGCAAGTGAGCCTATTGAATCGAAACTTTGGATTGGGCTAGTTGGTTTCTTGCAATCTAGAAGACTAAAAGCAGCAACAAAAAAACGGAGAAAGAGTGAGACACACACTTACAACACGGACTGGCGCTAACTTTTACCAGACACTCAATCAAGGTAAAACCACCCAGCACACATACGTGAACACTCTCTCTCTTCACGCCAACGCAGATCTGATAGAAGCAACCGCACTAAACACAAACGATAACAATGATTTAAACATTCGTATCGGTGAGGCAATGACTACAGAAAACCGTCTAGAAAGAAACTGCTTTGTTATTTAGTTAAATCGAAGGCCTATTGGCAAGCAAGGACTATCGGACCCTGCCGATGACGTCACTTTTGCTGGTTTATATCCGTTCTCACGCCTCGCTTTGCTCGGTGAGCCGCAACGAGCAGGGCTACGTCAGAAATTTATAATTAGCAATCAGCGATGCTCCTACTAACAAGATTTAAAAAAATTAAGACACAATTTAAGGTGCCTAAGTACTCAAAGCTTACTCTTTAATTCAAGAGCCTTTTTAGTTTTTCTTTAAACACGGTGCCTTTGAGGAACATTCTATTAACTCAAATACTAGTTCTCGAATGACTGTTATACCTGACATCTCGCCCAAGTTAGAATTATCAACATTAGGGGGTGCGAATAGTGATTTTTGAAACCGAATCGAATACGAATCGAATAATTGTGGCACCGAATCGAATACAAATACGCATCGAATCATTTTCGAATCGTTTCCGAATAGTAAGTAGAGAGCTACAAAAGAAGAGCAAAAGAGATTATAAAATTATTTTTATTGTTCCAAAATGTTTCTTAAAATTATTGTAAAAACCCCGACTAAACGATAATGACTAGAGTTCAACAATATATAATTAAATAGAGACAAAAGCTACGAAAATATTAGAATGCAAACATAATATCACGGTCCACGCGGATGCTGAACAAGTTCGCTTTAGCCTGGCCCATCCTGAAGCATTGCACTGGGTAGGAACTCTACATTTCTCTTTTTATTCTTTGTCTGTAGCAGATTTCTGAATTAGAAGGTGGCAAGGGCGCGATGTGCCTGTGTGCTTACGTCCAGGAACCTTGCTTTCACTGATCTGGGAAGATTCTGGAAAACGCATTGTCTTGGTTCCGCCTGCGCCCTCAAAAAGCGACATCTCCACACACTGAACAAGTGGAACAACCAAGGAAAGTGTTGGGAAAGACTCAACACAAGCAGCTGTTGTGGCTTCTCCAATTGGTTGCATGGGAGCGGCCGAAAAACTTCGTCACTCTACTGCAGTTTCTCTTCGAATAACTTCCCGCTTCTACACAGCGGGAGTAGCGTTGCAAGGAGTTCTGAAACGTCTCCACGACACGCTTTCGAAAGCGTGCACGAGCAGTCTCGTGCGAAAGCGGTCCCTAAAGGCTGAACCGCATGTAAGCGATTTAGCGAGCAACGAGAGTCAGCAGCGAGCGACAGGAGATTCTCACTGTCGCTCGCCGCGTCGCTCAATCATTTGGATTTCTATACTTCGTTTCAGCTACGTCCAGACGCAGCCAATGCTACAAGCGCGAGCGTGTGGCCCTGAGCAGTGTTTGCACTGCACGAGCGCGCGTGCTTGACAGGGACGCTGAAAGCCAGGAGCTCGCGCCTGTAGCATTGGCTGCGTCTGGACGTAAGCGAAACGGCATAGAAAACGGCCTTATCGCCTGGTCGCTTGCTCACGCCACTTTCGCGCGTGCTTGCCCTCATCGAGCGACTGACCGAGCGACAGGGAAGCGGGTCGACGTCGCGTGTCGCGTCTCTCGGCAAGTCGCTTTACAGGCGGGGTTATACTTGACACATGAGCGCTCCCTAATGGAGGGCAACAGCAACGTACGCATAGAAAGAAACTGCTGCTCCCGATGATGACAATCATTGTCTGGAGAAGATGAGTACGTATTGCCATCATGCGGGCACGTATGGCAGGCGTGCCGGCGCGTTGTGGGACGCCTATGGAGGGAAATCTCGCGGCGCGACACCGTAACGACTATTCGGAAATTATTCGGAAAATATTCGAAACTTTTGAAAAATTATTATTCGATTCGATTAACGAATCGAATAGGGTAATGTTCGATTCGTTATCGAAAATGGCGAGTATTCGCGCACCCCCATCTCTAGACAATAAATACTGTTTGTGTCAATAATAACTTGTTTTGTTCTTTTTTACGACGGGCGGCGGCTTGCGCCATCTAGCTAAAGCTACTGATTTCTGCAATGTACTGATCTCTGATTAAATTCTGATTTATTGAACAAGGGCAAAGAATTGCCATATCGCCGCAAAGCAAAGCATTCATCTAGTGTTCTCCACAAACGAAAGTTAACAACCCTTTTTACTGTGTTGCCCCTTCGCAAACTGGTGGCGCACTTCTCGCCCTCTTCATCTCACTTATGCAAACCAGACCGATAACCTGTTTTTGTGGATCTCCACTTTCCCAACGTCTATTTTTCCTTCGCTGCCTTTGAAGCTAAAGAGTTGTAAATCGGTTTAGCCTCGAGCAACTGCAGGGTGAAGCCCTTTAGCTTGCATTCGCACCTTTTACAGTGAAGTACACTCTACAAAAAGGGGTATAAAAGGGTGTATCGTTACACCCTTTGTCCCATATAATACACCCAAAACTTCATTTCGACGTAGAGAGCCTTACGGTCGAACGTAGGACGGCCCCAGTTTTAGGAGGGGCTTGATAACGGTGCGATATACCTTATTAAACAGCTAACAGTATGTATCAAAGACCCGCAGAAAGAAAACACTGAGGTTTTGCAGTAGGGCCAAGAAAACCCCGATTATATTCTTTTGTAGTCAGTAAAACGTACATTAGCTATTTTAATAAGTTGTACCACACGGCTATCAAGCTCCTCGTAAAATTTGGGGCCGTCTGTTCGACTGTAGGCGCTGTACGTCGAATTGAAGTTTCGGGTGGTGCTGTGGGACAGCGAGACCACGGCCGCAATAGTGGTACCTGCCCCGCCTAAATCGTTGAAGGGATGCTGAACTGAAATTTGGATTGCGCGAAATAAGGCCGCAGAAGCGTTGAACGGGACTCTACAAACTCGAAAACATTCGCCGATATCTCGAACAAACGGAAGGGAGCCACCAAGCGAGGAATGTGACATCATGATTCTCCTGTTGAGAATGAGGGAAGCGACCTTGCCTCTCTCATCCTCGCTTCGGTTTACCTGCTCGAGGAGACGAAGTGATGAGGAGAGGGAATGAGAATCACGACGTCACATGTCTCGTCGGCCGTGTTGAATCGCGCACTTCTTTTGCAAAAATACAGCCATCCGTTAGAGATATTGCTGTATGAATGATGTTTCTTCACCGTCCCGCCTATCGCTCCAGCCTTGTTCTGCGAGCTCCAGAATTTCGGTTCAGCATCCCTTTCAACCAGAGAGCCTCAGGCACTGGCATTCACACATTTTTAATTTCCTTTAGAATCTTCTGTGCTACGGGCACGGCAACACGGAAACCGACAGCATGGCTAAACCCTTATTCATACAGATGCTGCCGTGGTTTTTCGTCAACTCACCACCGATCATATCACCGACGCAAGCGCAAGTCAGCAAGGACCCAGGAATGGCACAACACGGTTGGGATGGGTCCTTCTTCCAGCCACGAGCGACGACGTCAGCCGATGAAGTGCTATATAAGGACTGGCGCTGGCACTACACCCTTCAGAGAGCATGGCAACACGGAAAGCGACAGCATGGCTAAACCCTTGTTGTTCATGCAGGTCAGTCCTCTACCAGACCTGTATCGTTGGAAAAGTGATTTTACATGTCTGATTGTCCTGCCGTGCCCTCGGAAGTGTTGCGAGATTGCTGAAGAGTATTGGAGTGCTGTTTTATTGCTGCTTTCGGGTGACATTGACACTAACTCGGGACCGAAGAAAGCACAAGAGGACGACCTTTTGGCGACAGTATACGCCACCGTACAAAATCTCCAGACCGTACAAGACACGATCCTGGGCGCACTAAAAGAGCTGAAAGAAAAGCAGAAAAAGACAGACGAACGCATCGAAAGCCTAGAGCAGCGTGTTTTACAACTTGAAAGCTTAACTAGCGCACCAGAAACCAATATCAGCGAAAAAGATTTCACTTTGCAGGATGAATTTGGCGAACAAGTTTCTACTTTGCAGAATGACATATCCGGTCTGAAGATAAGATATGTAGACTCAGAAGCCCAATCGCGTAAATATCATCTTTTTTTTTCGTTTTTTTTTTCGGAAATAATAACATTGAAAAAGAAACATGGCCAGAATCCGAGGAACATGTACGAAAACTTTGCCTTGATAGACTAGGGCTGGAAATCCAGTCATCTGAGATTGAAAGGGCTTATCGCCTTGGCCGTTTTGGTTCAGATAAAAAAACGCGCCATTATCGTGAAATTTTGTGTGTTCAAACAGAAGGCAGGCTGTCTTATCGTCGGCCGATAAGCTAAAAGATAGCGGCATATCTATCAGCCAGGATTTTCCACTTGATGTTTTTTTGCTCGAAGAAGACTTCTGGATTTTTTGGCAAAGGGAAATCGCACAGATTTAAACTAGTGGTACGATAAGCTGATCATTGGCGACTCGGTTTACGTATATGATACTTCTGCTGATAAAGTTAAACTGCTCGACCAACATGTGACACCAGTTCCGCACAACGAATGCTCAACAACAAATCCCATTTGAAGCCAGCTCAAAATATTCAACGTAAATGTAAGAAGCCTTGTGAATAAAACAGAAGACTTGGAGTATATGAACCCATGGACCGGACATTATCGTACTAACAGAAACATTCATGGATCGGTTATTACTGCAGTTACACTCTAACATACTAAATGAAAAACTTATACCACCCGAATACGTAATTGTATGGAAAGACAGGTTGAATAGAGGAGGGTTGCGATTGCTCTAAAGAATAACATATCATGCCTGCAGCTTGACGAGCAGGGGTCAGCAGAAATGCTTTGGTGTAAAATAACGATTGATTTATAACGAAGTGTCTAGCGTTACGTCCGACGTAACCTAAGTTACGTCCAAATCTCCGCCTTCCCTAGGCTCACGGGGGAGAGAGAGGAGGGCGGGGGGGGGGGGGGGAGGGTTAGGCTATACGCGTTTCCAGTGCTCCGTCCGGACGTAACGCTAGCCACAGCGTTGATATAATACATCCCTTTTAATACGCGCTGTTTACAGACCCCTGGCAGCCACGTTTCCTTCCTGGAAGATCTGAAAAGCTATGTGCTGCTGAGCCATGTGCACAGTAACGACAAAATTATTCTTGCCGGAGATTTGAACCTTCCCCATATAGATTGGAAATGTTTTTTGGCAGGATCACCGGACCGTGAAAGCTCGGAGTGTTTATCAGATATTGCGTTTGTATTTGACTTAGAACAGCTCGTTTTATCACACACAAGAATTCAAAGAGAATCGGAATCAATCCTTGATCTAACTTTTGTTAGCCATGAACTTTCGAATTTATCTAAGGTTTCTATTGAGGAAGGACTAAGTGACCACAAAAGCGTACTTCTTACACTTCCATTCAAACTGTTTCCGTACAAAGCGGCAAATAAACAAAACGTATTTCATTTTGACAACGCAGACGATAACTTTATCCTCGACGTTCTTGAACTACGAGGGGTGTGTCTCGTTCTCCTGTAGCCCTCAAGCAAATTTAAACACGCTATCGGGTAGATTCAAGGACAGTGCAGACGAATGCATTAACCGTTTTGTTCCTAAAAGGATTGTAAACCCAGGCAAGACGAGTCCTTGGATTTCTCGAGAAATAATACAATTGGGCAGAAAAATTAATAGACTGAGAAAAGCTTCCAAAAGGGCGCACTCAAACGAACCGTCTCACACTTTCCAACACCTTGTCGCGGGACACAAAGGTAAAATCTACCATGCTAAATTTCATTACCATAGTACAACCCTCGTCGATTTGATAAACACGTCACCTGCGAAGTTGTGGCGTCCCATTTCGCTGAAACGTGTCTCCCTATATAGCTTTTCCGTCGACGGTATTCTTACTCAGGATAGCAAAACGATAGTAACGGGTTTTAATAGGTACTTTGCTTCTTCTGTCTTTTCGATCAATGATAGCGAGGCTCCTATTTTTTTTTTTGCACTGTAATCATGACGTTTTTTTAAGTGATCTTGTCATATCAGAAGAAGGTGTGCTCAATTTATTAATCAATCTCAATTGCAAGAGAACTTAGGGACCCGATATGCTACCCAATGCATTCTTGAAGTGGTATGCTCCACGGATAGCGAAATATTTGTGTATCATTTTTGAAAAATCTATCTCAAACGCAGATTTACCAAGGACTGGAAAATAGCTAAAATACAACCAATTCACAAAAAGGGCAAAGAAACCGATCTGTCAAACTATCGTCATATCTCAATAACATCTCAGTGCTGCGAAAACTCGAACATATAAATGGGAAGCATATCACTAGCTGCCTAGACCTACATTAAATACTAAGTCCGCACCAACACGGATTTAGAGGGCACTACTGGACAGCCACGCGGCCCTTACTTACTGTCCATGATTTTGCTTCCGCACTCATTAAAACAATCAGGTTATTATAGCTTCCTACTACAATAAAAAATGACCAAATCTTAAATTGGCTACACACATTTCTGACAAATATTCTGCAATTTGTTTCCTTTGATGGTTCTGCCTCAAATAGATGCAGTGTTACATCCGGTGTACCGGAAAGTTTAAGTCTCTCACCGCTATTTTTTGTTTACTCTTAATTAACGATTTATGTTTAGATAGTGATGTAAATATCATTTTGCTTGCTGATGATTGTATAGCATCATTGATTCACCTGATGACCAGCTCAAACTAAACACGTATTTCTAAGGTTGCCTCCTGGTGCAGCTAGGACATGGGCAAATGAATTTGAACCCTCCAAGTGTGTAACTATGTCCATAAAACTAAAGAAATACCCCTTGCCTTTTTAGCTACAGCGTAGACGGACATACACTCAAAGGGGCCCTGCAATCCTATTTAAGCATCTACCTTTTATAGCGGTTTCCATGGCTCTTGTGGCTCGGGCAACCCAGTACGCACGTAGAGAGTAACTAAACATGCCGCGGGCGCAGCGAACCAAGTAGGCAGCGCGCCCGTGGCCTAACGGTTATCGCGCTTATCTTCCACGCAGAAGGCCAGGGTTCGATTCCTGGCCGCGGCTACGCATTTTTGTTGACGCTGTAATGTAATGTTCTGGTAAATTCGAGAACCGTCTTGCTGATTCGAGGTTAGAATGTTCTACGCGCCGAACCTTCTACGCCGAATGTTCCAGAAGCCCACGCGTGTACAAAAGGGGCTCCGCGTGGCAAGCCGGAGTCAGTTTCGCCCCAGCGTTCGACTCTGCTGTCCCGCCGACTTCGACGCCCGCGACGCTCTGCTGTTATCTTCTGTTTCCTTCTTATTTTGGGC
The DNA here is from genome assembly GCA_037355805.1 of Ixodes ricinus. Taxonomy (NCBI): domain Eukaryota; kingdom Metazoa; phylum Arthropoda; class Arachnida; order Ixodida; family Ixodidae; genus Ixodes; species Ixodes ricinus. The sequence goes on from JAZHYW010069078.1 coordinate 9,331, forward strand.
ACAAGTTCGCCACATTAAACGTTTATTTCTTCCTGTTTATTTATTGTTATTCTGGTCACCACCCGTGACATTCTGGTGGAGGTGCGGGGTACCGCATGTCCGTGCAGCGCTCCCCTCCGAGTTCCCGCAGTGCAAGTCCGAACCCAAGCCCCCAAGAACCCAACGAAGACCAGACCGGGATCCGATCAAGTCGCCGGAACCTTGGCCTACCCCGGAATTACGGACCCTTGCCACCCAAGACCAGGCAAACAAGGAGGACGACGATGGCCAACCAGTCGGAGACCCCGGCCGCTTCTGCCGTCGTATACCTGCCCGTCGCACCCCGGACTCCGACGCCTTTCCACGGGGAGATCCACGAGGACGTTGAAGATTGGCTACAACATTACGAACGAGTGGCCCGCCATAACCAGATGGACACCGGAGCAGTGCCTTCAGAACGTCTACTTCGCTCTGGAAGGCACGGCACGCACCTGGTTCGAGAACCACGAAGCGTCAATTTCGTCGTGGGAAGAATTCCAGGCCGAGCTGCGACGCACCTTTGCCAACCAGCACCGACGACAGCGTGCCGAAGAACTCCTGCGAGCGAGAACCCAAGGGCCGACCGAGAGCGTCACAAGCTTCGTCGAAGACGTTCTCCACCTGATGAATCGCGCCGACCCAACCGCTCCCGAAGAGAAAAGCTGCGAGTCTTGATGCGCGGCGTGAAGGAAAACATCTTCGGTGGCCTAGTGCGGAGCCCGCCTACCACCGTCGAAGGTTTCATCACGGAGGCCACCAACATCGAACGTGCCCTTCAAGCACGTGCCGCCCACTATCACCGAGTTCCCGGCGTCGCTGCCTTTTCGTCTTCCGGCTGCAACACCACGGACATCCGCGAGATAATCCGGGACGTCGTCCGGGAGGAGATCAAGAAGCTTCTACCTGCCGCCGCAAGCCCAGCTTCGCCCTCAATCGCCGAGATTGTCAGGGAAGAAGTCCAGCAAGCGCTGCAGCCAGAGGTTCTCGTCAGCACCGCTCCGGAACCACCGACGCTGAGTTACGCCGCAGTGGCCCGACGGCCACCGCCTCCTCCTCGCACCTATGTCGCGCCGCCCCGACGTCAGTCTCCTGCGCCGCAGCACGACCGACGCCACGACGACCAGGTCCAGTACGCCTGCCCGGAGCCCCGCGCACCCCGGAAGACCGACGTGTGGCGAACGCCCGACCGACGCCCACTGTGCTTCCACTGCGGGGAAGCAGACCACACTCTACCGCCGATGCCCATACCGACGACTCGGGCTGCGCGGGTTCCACCCGAACGACCCGCGCCCCCGTCATGGTGAACGCCCCGCGGAGATCGACGAGTACCTGCGACGACCTCAGTCCCCCGAGCCTGCGTCCCGCCGAGAGTTCCGGTCGCCGTCGCCACGACGTCCAGCTTCGCCGATGCACCGACCCCGACGTGAAAGCCTGTCGCCCCTCGCTCCTCGCCGGGGAAACTAGGCGCGGCAACCCCTGGAGGTGGAGTTGCCGAAGACGACCGACGCCAAGATCCTCCACGAACGTCGGAGGGCCCCCACTCAAACGCCACCAGAGACCGAAACGACGCTCCTGCAACGGTGAAGAATAACCTAAACGTCGTTATCGACGGCCACGACGCGTCGGCTCTCGTCGACACCGGAGCAGACTACTCCGTCCTGAGTGGGAGGCTCTCCCAACGCCTTCGGAAAGTGACGACGCCGTGGGATGGCCCACAGATACGGACCGCCGGTGGACATCTCATCACGCCAGTCGGAAGATGCACTGCTCGCGTCGAGATCCACGGTGAGACGTGCCCTGTCAAGTTCGTCGTTCTGCAAGACTGTTCGAGGGACGTTATACTCGGAATGGACTTTCTTGTGCGAGTACAGCGCCGTCATCGACCTCGGAAGCCAACCGAGTTGAGGCTGCGGAAACCTGCTGTAATGCCCGAGGATCACACAACTTGGCAGCCACGTCAGCTACAGTGCGTGTACTCTCGCAACCGTGCACGTGAACTTGCCACCACGCTCGAGTGTACTTCGTGCCTGTCGCGATCAGATAGAGGCTATCTGCGGAGAAGCTCTGCTCGAGGGAAGCGTCCAGCTGCTTCTAGGAAGAGGGATCGGCGTCGCAAGAGGAATCGCGGAGCTCCAAGACGGACGCACTGTTGCGCTCGTAACGAACTTCCGACAGGAGGCTCAGCACCTTACGAAAGGCACCGCCGTGGGTCACGCCGAGGAACTCGCCGACTCAGCTGCTATCGCCGGAGTATCAGAAGACCTCTCTTCATGGTGTTAAGAATGGAACCTTCGGCGACCTTCTTCATGGTGTTAAGAATGGAACCTTCGGCGACCTCCTTCCGAGTTTCAACGCTGCGGAAACGAGTCATGACCAGTCCGGGAACGTCGCCTGCTGGACGGGGCCTACGCGAAACGAGTCCCGACGAGTACGGAACCGGCGCCTACGTGTCTGCGCCTGCGGAGACAGGTCTCAACGCGCCCGTGACGTCAACGGGACGTGTGTGCGTGCGTGCGGCTTGGTGCGCTCCGGAAGGGGAGAGAGGCCGGGCCTAACTGCGGAGACAGGTCTCAACGAGTCCGTGACGTCAACGGGACGTGTGTGCGTGCGTGGGGCTTGGCGCGCTCAGGAAAGGGAGAGAGGCATGACCTAATTGCGGAGGACCATGGCTACGACGCACTTCTGGCTACGACGCGGCGGACTTTGCTACGACGCACTTGACGGCGGGTTGCTGCTGCGCACTTGCTGCCCTGGCGGGGAGTGAGGGAGAAAACGGACCCTATATAAGGCGGAGCGCGAGGCTGCTCCGGAGCAGTGTTGCCGAATCGTGGGAAATTTCCCATATTGTGGGAAAAAGCATGACAGCTAGGGAAAAAGGGAAACCAGAATTTAAACACATGTAAAACGTGGGAAATATTTTTTAATAAAAAACTAAACCGGAATTTTGTAATTTTCTTATCTACATCGAACAAGAGAAAGGAAGTGGCACTAGCTACTCAGACAGTTTGCTGTTTTGAAGAGCCAATCTAATTCATCACGACTTACATCATGTGCGTGCTGCAAGCCTGCCGGTACAGTACTGCCGGTTCGCGCGCTTTCCTCACCGCTAGCTACGCACACACGTCCTCTGTCAATGCGATAGGTCATGGATTGCACAGTGGGTGGGTTCCCTTTCACATCACGAAAACAAGCAGGCGATTTTAGTTATAGTTAAAGGGGCGTGCAACGATATTCAATTGGAATGTTTTTCACTTTACACGAGCTTACTGGCACTAGTGGGACTCAAGGATACTCGCACGCAACGCCACTGACCAAGAAACTCCTTTGTTGCGCTTTAATTTCGAGGGCAAAACCGAGTGTTTTCATTCAATCTCTCCTTCGCAAAACCTGATGACGTAGCTGGGCGGTAGCAGTACCGCCCAGTGACGACATTTGAATGCGGCGCATGGATTGGAGCCGAGCATGGCGTGGACACTCGATTTGGGCTCGTGATAATCGATAGCTCGAGAAGCATTCGGGTGGTGTACTGTGTCCAATCGCTGCAATGACGACAACAGCCGAACCATAACAATGTCTGGAACTCAGCGCGTGTCCTGTGCCTTGCCAACCCCAGCGCATGGCTATGATCAACATTGGCGGCATATAATCGGCTCCAGATCACATGGCCGCTTGTTCTGGCTGCGAGTTGAGGGGGTGAACACTGCTCGTTTTTCTTTATTTATTTCTGCGACTTCGATTGCGTGTGGTGAAAAACGAACGGGTATTTTACAGGTCATCAACGTCAGGGATCCGTTCTAAGCGGTATTTGCGCAGACAATCATCAAGAAATTGTTGCATCGCCCCTTTAGATGGCCCGCTTGCCTTCATTTAGTTCCCCTGGTTCATTCAACCAAGGTATAATGCGGAAAAGAAGGGGAGGGGAGACCAGTTTGCAGTATGTCAACTTCTACATTTCGTAATTTATGCGATGCAAACTTCTACAAAACAAAAACATACGGCAGGTGTTTTTTGCATTTAAATATACTTGGCGTCATGCGTATCTTAAAAACGACTTCTGTCACTAAAATGGTGTTGTGGGAAAAAAAGGGAATTTTCGCCGCTCGACGAGGGAAAAACTGAAGTGGCAGTGCGGCAACACTGCTCAGGAGTTCTCTCGGATTTGACGACTGTATCGCAACCATGTAATTAAACCGTTCGTTACGTTACCAATTCTCCCACCTCCACTGGACCCCTGGGTTCTTCACTTCGGGGAATGGTCGTCGTCACGAGCCAGGAAGCTCCCGGACGTGCGGCTCAAACCCCGCCTCTAACAACTGGTTGGCAGCGGTTGGGATCGGACCATGCGACATCGTGCTACATCTGCGGGTGAGCGTTTGGACTTTGCTTTGAGATTCGCCAGGCTTCAGATTATGGGTAATTAATTTTGAACTGCTGGGAATCCTTAGTGTTTGACTCGTGCGCTGGGTTTGTGTACAACCTTGCGACAAGTTTTAGAACAAAGCCAAAGCTAAAGAGCAGCGATCATGGATCTAATGAGGTTACTGAGAACAGATTTATTCTGTTTGTGTGAAGAATTGGGTGTGGAGGTGGAGCAAAAGATGAAGAAATCTGAGATCAGTAAAGCGATTTCAGAGAGCGCAGAAGTAGAGGAAATTAAAATTGCGTGGGAACTGCTTCTGAACGCTAAGAGCGAGGCTGCAGCGAGAGAGGAACGAGAACGAGAGCAGGCTGCAGCGAGAGAGGAGCAGGAGCAGGCTGCAGCGAGAGAGGAACGAGAACGAGAGCAGGCTGCAGCGAGAGAGGAACGAGAGCGGGAGCAGGCTGCAGCGAGAGAGGAACGAGAAAGAGAACGAGAGCAGGCTGCAGCGAGAGAGGAACGGGAGCAGGCTGCGGCGAGAGAGGAACGAGCGCAGGCTGCGGCGAGAGAGGAACGGGAGCAGACTGCAGCGAGAGAGGAACGAGCAGCGCTAAAAAGGTTAGAGTTAGAGATGGAACAACAGCGATTAAACTCACAGAACAGTAGAGTTGGGACTCCGGTGCGAGCAAGTGAGACCGAGTCGTATCAAATGAAGAAGCTCATGCAGCCGTTTAAAGTTGGGGAAGACGTGGGCCTGTTCTTAGTGAACTTTGAGAGGACATGTGAGAAGTTGAGCTTCGCCCCAGAAACGTGGCCGCAACGGCTTTTGACTTTGTTGCCCTGTGAGGCTGCAGAGGTTGTCGCGCGCCTTAGTGCTGGAGACGCGGACGACTACGACAAGGTGAAGTCCAGCCTTTTGAAACGGTACCGCCTTTCTGCCGAGGCGTTCCGTCAAAGGTTTAGAAACGCATCCAAAAAGAGCAGCGAGGGCTACTCGGAATTCGCTTACGGGCTTAAAACCAATTTGATAGAATGGTTGAAGAGCGAGGAAGTGTACGAAAGCCGAGACAAGGTAGTCGAGTGTGTGTGCCTCGAACAGTTCTTTCGTAGCATTCCGCAGGCAGTCAAGCTCTGGGTGCAGGACAGGGTAGGAGTCGACTCTGTCGAAAGGGCCGCTGAGCTAGCCGAGGAGTACGCAACGCGTAGAAAGCTGAGCGGAGAGGAAAGCGAACCCGGCCGGAGCGATCAGCGCAAGACCTTCCGACAGGGAAACGGCTCGCGAGAAAACGGGCCCGAGAAGCCCGAAGCAGGACAAAAGGTCCCAGAAAAGAGCGCAGAACACTCGAACGGAGACGAGGCGCGGAAAAGCCAAACAGGGCAGTTCGAGGCTAGGAAGCCGTTCCTGTGCTACAACTGTCAGGAGCCGGGACACACAGCGGCCAGATGTAAGAAACCGCGGGTTGTGTTCTCGACCGTGACCGGTAGTGACGAGGACCTGGAGCTCCTTCGTCCCTATCTTCACGAGCTCCAGGTAAACGGAAAGCCGTGCAGGGTGCTTCGTGACAGTGCAGCGACGATGGACGTTGTTCATCCGTCGTATGTAACGACATCCGATTTTACTGGAAAGGTAGTTTGGATCAAGCAGCTGCTCGAAAAGCACAGTGTCTGTCTGCCTATGGCGACGGTAAGGATAACTGGCCCGTTCGGAGAGCTAGTGACAGAGGCGGCTGTCTCGCAAACAGTCCCGTTGGAGTATCCTTATTTGTTTTCTAACCGGTCAGAATTCCTGCTGCGCGAGAGGGGTCAACAACTGGGAGAGGGACTAGTTCAGTCAGGTACGAGGTCCAAATCGCGTCAGCTCGCCCCTTTGTTGACGAGTGATCCAGAGCCAGAGGCAGCTGTCGGGGAGCAGGCACTACCAGAGTTCGAGGCAGAGAAACGGGATGAGAGGGACCAGGTTGTAGAACAGCCTGACCTCGTAGCACTAGAAAGTGTACGCCGTCCCAACGAACCGGCGGAAAAGGCGGAGGAAGACGGGATCAGTGAAAGATCTCTCGTAGCTCCGGCGTCACGTAACTTTGGTCCTCTGCTACGAGTAGACAGAGTGTCTTTGACAGTCGAGCAGAAGAGCGACCCTAGTGTGTCAGGGTTTCGCGGTACAGCTCAGGAGATTGCTAGGACCAATGTGACGGGGCATGAAAAAGGCGGATTGTTTTATCGGCGCTATAAGGACCGCATTTTCACGTCTAGAAATCACGTGAAAATCGATCACTACGACTTCAGGGCAAGAAAAAGGAAAGGCAAATTTAACGGCAATGCCGATGGGTTGAGCAGATTTTTCTGGTATCACCAAAAGCGGGAGTGATGATCTCAGAGGTCTCCGTCATCCACGGGAATGAGGATCAAAGTGGGGGCACTTCGTTAAAACCCCAACAAGACCTCACAAATTGCAAAAAGTTTTTGTCTTTTGTATTTTGTTCATAGTGACCTCTTTGGAAAAATGAGTTGTGTTTTGGCGACAGCGGGTCTCGATACCCGCAATTGTCCTAAGGTTTTAAATTTGTAGTTTTTTTTGCAAATTTTTGTAATCCGTAGTCCAGTCTGGCGGGTCTCTGGCGAATTCCGAGCGTTTGGCTGCTGTGTGGCGTGGTGTTGTGTGGGACGTTTCCGCTAATGCCTCCGTTGTAAGAGGTTTGGGAGTTTGTTGGGTGCTTGCAGCGTCTTCTCAAGGCCTACTCCAAGCCCACCTCTTCAGGCCAGCGATTGTACCACCGGCCTTTCGAGGTTTCCCTGGCCCCGGAGGGGCTGTTAAGAATGGAACCTTCGGCGACCTTCTTCCGAGTTTCAACGCTGCGGAAACGAGTCATGATCTGTCCGGGAACGTCGCCTGCTGGACGGGGCCTACGCGAAACGAGTCCCGACGAGTACGGAACCGGCGCCTACGTGTCTGCGCCTGCGGAGACAGGTCTCAACGCGCCCGTGACGTCAACGGGACGTGTGTGCGTGCGTGCGGCTTGGTGCGCTCCGGAAGGGGAGAGAGGCCGGGCCTAACTGCGGAGACAGGTCTCGACGAGTCCGTGACGTCAACGGGACGTGTGTGCGTGCGTGGGGCTTGGCGCGCTCAGGAAAGGGAGAGAGGCATGACCTAATTGCGGAGGACCATGGCTACGACGCACTTCTGGCTACGACGCGGCGGACTTTGCTACGACGCACTTGACGGCGGGTTGCTGCTGCGCACTTGCTGCCCTGGCGGGGAGTGAGGGAGAAAACGGACCCTATATAAGGCGGAGCGCGAGGCTGCTCAGGAGTTCTCTCGGATTTGACGACTGTATCGCAACCATGTAATTAAACCGTTCGTTACGTTACCAATTCTCCCACCTCCACTGGACCCCTGGGTTCTTCACTTCGGGGAATGGTCGTCGTCACGAGCCAGGAAGCTCCCGGACGTGCGGCTCAAACCCCGCCTCTAACAATGGCCACACGAGACAACGCCACCTTCGCAGTTCGACATCGATCCAACCCTGCCTACCCCACAACGGCGACAACTCAGTGACCTTCTAGCCAAGTTCAGTGCGTGCTTCTCCACGTCGTCAAAGGTACGCCAAACGACGGTCGCGAAACATCGAATCGTTACTGATGACGACGCACTTCCCGTTCATCGATCGCCCTACCGTGTTTCGGTGAAAGAGAGAGAAGTCATCCAGCAGCAAGTTGAAGAAATGCTTGACGACGACATTATCCAGCCCTCAAACAGTCCGTGGGCTTCACCGGTAGTCCTGGTGAAAAAGAAGGACGGGACTCTTCGGTTCTGCGTGGACTATCGTCGACTGAACGCCGTAACAAAAAGGACGTCTACCCGTTGCCCCGCATCGACGACACTCTGGACCGGCTGCGCCACGCCCGATACTTTTCGTCGATGGACCTGAAGAGTGGGTACTGGCAGATCGAGGTCGACGAACGGGATCGTGAGAAGACTGCCTTCGTCACGCCGGACGGACTGTACGAATTTAAAGTGATGCCGTTTGGACTGTGCACAGCACCGGCGACCTTCCAGCGGGTAATGGATACCGTCCTCTCAGGCTTGAAATGGCAAAGCTGTCTCGTCTACCTCGATGACGTCGTGGTATTCGCAAGCGACTTCGACGAGCACCTGAGACGTCTGCGAGCCGTGCTACAGGCTATCCAGAATGCTGGACTGACACTCAAGCCGTCAAAATGTCAGTTCGCTTACGGCGAGCTTAAATTCTTGGGCCATGTCGTGAGCGCTGAGGGTGTAAGCCCTGACCCGGCAAAGACATCCGCTGTCGCCGCATTCCCGAAGCCATCAGACAAGAAAGCCGTAAGAAGATTTCTTGGACTGTGCGCTTACTACAGGCGTTTCGTTCGCGATTTCGCCAAGATTTCTGCACCGCTCACGCACCTCACGAAGGACGATGTGAACTTCCAGTGGGGGAGGAGCAAGAACAAGCGTTCAACGAACTGAAGGAAAGACTCCAGTCGCCCCCTATCCTCGGACACTTCGATCCATCAGCGGAAACGGAAGTTCACACAGACGCCAGCAACGCCGGGCTAGGTGCGGTGCTCGTCCAAAGACAAGACGGAGCAGAGAGGGTGATCGCTTATGCAAGCCGTGCACTGTCCAAGGCAGAGAAAAATTACTCGACAACCGACAAGGAATGTCTCGCTGTCGTCTGGGCGTTAACCAAGTTCCGCCCATACCTGTACGGGATCCCGTTCCGCGTTGTCACGGACCACCACGCTCTCTGTTGGCTCGCCAACCTCAAGGACCCGTCAGGACGCCTCGCTCGCTGGAGCCTTAGACTGCAAGAATTCGACGTGACCATTGTGCACAAGTCTGGCCGCAAGCATAATGACGCCGACTGTTTGTCTAGGGCCCCAGTCGAATCTCCTTCCGACAGCACCGACGACGACGATGACGACCGTTTTCTCGGCGCCGTTACAGATACCGACATGGGAGTGCTTCAACGAGACGACCCGGAACTTCGCGCCGTGATCGACCACCTCGAAGGTCAAGGAAGTTCAGTTCCGCGAGTCTTGGCCCGAGACTTACCAAGCTTCGTTCTGCAGCGAGGCGTGCTCTTCAAGAAGAACTTCGGAACAAGTAACCCTGCCTGGCTGCTGGTTGTTCCGGCCAGCCTGCGCGAAGAAATCTTTCAAGCCTGCCACGACGACCCGACGGCTGGACACCTTGGCTACAGCAGGACGCTCGCCCGGATTCGTGACAAGTACTACTGGCCGAGACTCCCAAAAACCGTCCATCTGTACACACGGTCCTGCCATGAGTGCCAACGACGTAAAAAGCCTCCGACGAAGCCAGCAGGACTTCTGCAGCCGATTCCTACCCCAACTACGCCCTTCCAGCAGGTCGGAATGGATTTACTTGGGCCGTTCCCAACATCGGCGCAAGGAAATCGGTGGATTATCGTCGCGACCGATTATCTTACACGATACGCCGAGACGAAAGCCCTGCCATCGGGAACAGCGGTAGAAGTCGCCAAGTTTTTCGTCGAGTCTATTCTCCTTCGACATGGCGCCCCCGAAGTCTTGATAACCGACCGAGGGTCATCGTTCTTGGCCCAGCTCACGCAAGAGATCCTTCGGCTCAGCCACACCAGCCATCGTCGGACCACCGCGTACCATCCGCAGACCAACGGGCTTACGGAGCGGCTCAACAAGACGATCGCCGACATGATCTCCATGTACGTCGACGTAGAGCACAAGACGTGGGACGAGGTATTACCTTACATCACGTTCGCCTACAACACTGCAGCTCAAGAAACCACCGGGTTTACGCCATTCGAGCTGGTGCATGGAAGAAAAGTGACGACCATGCTGGACGCGATGCTGCCTCATGAGCCTGTGGATGACGGATGCGACGATGCCCATGCGGTCAGTCAGAGAGCAGAAGAAGCTCGCCAACTAGCCCGCCTTCGAATCCACGATCAACAGCGAGTCGACGCACGCCGGTATAACCTTCGTCGCCGGGACGTCCACTTCCAACCCGGAGATCAGAGTATGGGTGTGGACGCCGATTCGGCGCCGCGGTCTCAGCGAGAAACTGCTGAAGCGCTATTTCGGACCCTACAAGGTCATCCGACGCCTCGGAGATCTGAACTACGAAGTCCTTCCCGACGGAACACGACCATCAACCAGACGTCAGCCGCGACCCGAGGTGGTGCACGTCGTCCGGCTGAAGCCGTATTACGAACGATAGCACTTTCCACCGTCGTCGACGAGTGAACTGTGAACTGTGAACTGTGAACTGTGGCTCGCGATGTCTGCTGTCCTTTAGTTGTGGATTTTTTCGTTTTGTTTTCGTTTTGTGCTGCATCGGGACGATGCACTTTTTAAAGGGGGAATAATGCCGCGGGCGCAGCTGACCAAGTAGGCAGCGCGCCCGTGGCATAACGGTTATCGCGCTTGTCTTCCACGCAGAAGGCCAGGGTTCGATTCCTGGCCGCGCGTACACATTTTTGCTGACGCTGTAATGTGATGTTCTAGTAAATTCGAGAGCCGCCTTGCTAATTCGAGGTTAGAATGTTCTACGAACCGAACCTTCTACGCCGAATGTTCCCGAAGCCCACGCGTGTACAAAAGGGGCTCCGCCTGGCAAGCCGAGTCAGTTTCGCCCCAGCGTTCGATCCTGCTGCTTCGCCGCTTTCGACGCCCGCGACGCTCTGCTGTTATCTTTCTGTTTCCTTCTTTATTTTTGGGCACAAGTTCGCCCCCATTAAACGTTTAGTTTCTTCAGTTATTCATCGCCTCATCACTTGTCATTCGTGACAATATCAGCGCGTCGTATTTTAACCGGACGTCGCGGAAACCTCCTCCTCTTACGGAGGCGCCCCGTGTTGTCGAAAGCGCGCGGCATGTGACGAAATCGTGACGTTGTTGGTCCCGGTAGTAAGCCGAGGAGAGGGCGCTGTCTCGTTCGTTGCCCGTTCCCGGCGCGTAGCTCTCTTCGGCTCACCTCCTCTCCCCCGTCTTCCCCTCCTCCCCACATTCCTCAGCCACCGCAGACCGCGGGCGCGAGAAAAGGGGGAAACAGAGGACCAAGGACGTGATAAAGGAGGTTATTTTTCGCTTGTTTTTGTAATTTTAATATGCCTATAACTTTTAAAATAAAGCGAATTTTGAGAAAAGAAAAAGTTCACTAAGTTACTACGTTCAGTGCGCCCATGTTCAATGCAAATTAAAAAAAAAGGCAATAAGTCGTTGCAGGGCTTTTTCAAAGGGGCATTGAAGTCATTTTTGAAAAAGGTCGTTCCTTTTTTTTTTATCTTACATTGTTTAAAATGTGTTAGTTCCCACATATACCAAGTCCTATATTACAAACCGCCTATTCATCTCAGGGCAATAGAAACACATATGGCATTAAAACTTGGGTTTAAGCTAAAAGCATGTAGACTCTTTTTTTTTTTTTTTTTCTACGGACTACATTGTGTGGATTAGTGAAAGCGCTAGAATTCATGCAGATTCTGAATGATTTTATTATAACTCGTTTCGAAGAGAGTCTGATAGGTACACATTCGGATATGACTCTCTTTTTCTCAGCGGGCGAAGCAACGCTTGCAACTCGCCGACAAGCGCCCTTTGTCGACCACTTTATTCGGAAGAAAATTCTTCCCAAAAGGGGCGCCGTGATCTTTGAACACGCTTTAACGAAGAAATAAGCTACGCACGGTTGTGGCTTCGGGTTTGCTAGGATGCTTAGAGCATCTCATATCGAGTTGTCACCAAAGAGGACGATCTCAGAATAGACTTCAGTGCCCCTTAAAGGGTTATGACACGCTAAGAATAAAATATAACTATACTGCTAGGACCCATTGTATGTTCCTATAATCCTGCTAAATTTGTTTTGAAAACGGCGCGACAGTTTCGTGGATAAATTGATTTATACACCGACACGCGCTTGACGTCACGGAGCTGCGGCGGCGCTGCGATCGCGCCGGAGCCGGGGGGTGTGGCAGGGTGTGGGCAAAAGGGCGCACGTTTCGCATGGGCGTCATAGCATTTCAGCATGCCGCGAAGCTGTGTTGCCGTTAATAGCACCGAAAAGTACAAGAAAAGTAGCGGAGTGAGTTTCCACAAGTTCCCGGCAGACTCTGAAAGGCACAGAAGGTGGATAATATCCGTGGATCGAAAAGAATCGTCGCCTCGTGCGAACGACCGTTTGTGCGGCAAACACTTTCTTGAAGGCAAGTGCGGCTTCCATTTCAATCTCCGTCCCGAGGCTTGCTTATGTGCAGGGAAAGCGTTGCCTGATCAAGACCACCGGGATTTTGTTCCCATGTGTATTCGCGCACAAAGCATCGGCCAAGCGCTCGTCGGAGGCTCGCTACGCCCGTGCTACCCAGCAGAAGAGGATTGGCGACAGAACGGCAGTGTTGTAGGCGTTACCGGAGAAAAGTAACGAAGTACGTTACTCGATACTTGCAAATAAAAGTAACGCTTTACCGAGCTACGTTGCCTAAAAATAAAAGGAACCCGTTACCGCTACCGATAAAAAGGAACGCACGTTACTTCTGCGTTACTTTTTTTAAATTAAGATTTAGCACATTTTACGGTTTTGACGATACATGTCATATATCAAGAAACATTATGTTCGTGCAGAAACTGAACATAATTACTTTATCTCGTTTTACGGTTTCACCTAAATACTCACGAGAAAAAACGCCAAGAAAAACATGGCTTGACGCCTAAAACACGGAAAAAATTGAAGTGTAATTTCTTTAAGACTTGGGAAGGAGTGACGAGTAACGTAAGTACGTTACCCGTTACTGTGTCGAAAACGTAACGAGTAGGTTACTACGTTATTGAAAAAAGTAACGCGTTACCGGCAACGCCGTTTCTTGTAACGTGTTACCGCCAAGACTGCAGAAAGGACAAAGCGTTACTGCTTGTCATGCCTTGTGGTCATGAGGGTAGGAAAAATATCATACCTTGACTTGAAGACGCTGTGTGTATTTAATCAATTAATGAATACACACACTTCCGCAGACCCACAGACTGCTGATGGCGCCTGCAGTGCGGAAACCGACTCGAAGTAATCGTAGGCCTCGAGAGACTTGTACGCCTGCACCGTGTCGGCCGTGAACTAGCTTGGCGAAAAAACTAAATAAACGACGACATGAGCCGTCGACTTCGGTGGCAGCAACTTTACGTCGGAAGTCCAGCAGGCCTTGTTTACGGCAAGCGGATCGTCGAAGGCAACGCCGTCACCGCACAGTTTGTTTCAATACCGCTGCCGTTCAGGCTCGGGCAGCGAGCTCAAATAGTCGGGCATAGGATACGACATACGTTCTCAGGAAATACGACGCACAAATAAAGATACAACCGTCCCTACAACGACAACAACGAGCGCACGCCATAGAACGCAATGACGAAAACACGGAGAGCCGGGCTGCTCTTGCCCACATAGCTACCGCGCATGCGCGGCCTTGCGGCGTGTTGGCAAACACAGGTAAACAGTAGAGTAGTCCCGGCGGGTCCCTCAGGGGGAAGGATATGGCGGAGCTGGAGGCTGGCTACGTAGCCAGCCTCCAGCCAATATTGCTCCAGCGCGGTGTCTCCTTGCACGCACTCACAGACTTGGCTCTCTTGGCGTCTCGAGCCTCAGCTCTGCGGCGCCGCTGCAAAAGGGGGGGGGGGGGGGGGGCGGACCGCCCGGGGCGGCAGGGGCTCAGGGGGCGTCGCAGGCGGGCCGCGAGAGCGGGGGGGGGGGGAGAGAGCGGCGGCGGGCCACGCGAGAGCAGGGGGTCGCGGCGGCTACCGCCCCAGGTGCCGCTGACCCTCGTGACGCCACTGCTTCAGCTTCCTCGTTTACCTCTCCATCATCCACGTTTTGAGCATGCGGACCGTGACAATTAGGTCTACAGACATCGCTCGCCTGCTTTGTAAAAGTGTTCAACATTGATCGCAGCAGCGATGAAATTGATTGCCGTCAGCCGTTGTTGTAGCTGTTCATTTTGACGGCGACCTCGCCGGCGACCAGCTCCAGCGAGGAGGAGTTACGCGGACGAACCCTGCAGTGGTCACCGTCGTCCGGGAACCGCGCAGGCGCATGCAGGGTGGAACGTCAACGGGCCTGGGGCGAGGGCGAGAATAGCTTTCGGGTTACCGAGTTGGCGCAAGCGGTTTTGACCGTATTGCGGAGAGGAGAGCGTGGGCGATCATGGGGCACCCAGAATGAGAGACGTTCATGGTCACGGTGGTTTATGTGAACACCATGGCTGGATGGATGGATGGATGTTAATGGCTATACCCTTTGTACCGGGCGGTAGCTTGCGCCACCTAGCCTAAGTCTAAAAAGACAAAAACGTGATTTCTCCCATCCCTTTTAAGACCACCTCTTTCTCCCCGTAATCCATCGCTCTAGGCAGTGTGGGGCATCACCAGTGATGACTCTCGGGGGATCGCAAAAAAAACTAAAAAACATCACCCCCTGCCTCTTCCGGCGAGGGAGTCGCCAATTTTCCTCTGGTCAAACCTTTTCGGCGTTACCTCCAGCACCGGACCCACTGGGAGACAGGGTTGAGATTTTAAGCCGGAGCCACGCGGAGGGAGTCCCAATTTTTCTCTGTCCCGCTTGTTCCCAGCTGTGCTAGTTAGTTGTCCAACATTCAATTTTCAACATTCAATTTTCCCAGATAATTTCCACCAATCTTCTAATCGTCTCTTTGTCACTGTAATCCTTTTCTCTACCGTCCTTCCATCGTCACCAGTGAAACCCAGGCCCAGCCAAATCCGTTACCCTTCAGGGAGGGCGGGACGAAGCCCCGTGCACTTCTCAAAACCAAGTGCTCTACTGTCTCGCTATCATTATGGCAGGCGGGCACATAATGTGTCTGTCTCCTGAAATTTAGCCCATATACACGAACTCATCTCTGTTACGTCACGGCGCGTGGTGGCGCGTCGGTCGCACTTCCGGTCTGGGGCTGTGGGCGGAAGGCCCCATGTGAGGCGTGTATTCCTGCGTTGTTTTGAACAGGAACCTGACGAAAACATGCCTTTTCGTCAAACCGCCGCGACTGGGGCTGTACTAAAAGAGTCGAGAAAGGTTTGATGATCTGTTTTCATGTTCTCGGTTCGTCCGAGACCGTGAATATGTGCTGTAAAAATAAAACCGCGCTCGCCGGACCACTGTAGCGGGCAGGAAGCACTTTGGGTTGAATTCACGGATACTTGTGGTCATCAGATGTTATTTGTTTTGTTCCAACATGAACGCCGGAAAACCGTCAAGATTGTACGGCCCACCTGCGGGCTACGTTCAGTGCGTCTTGAAGTTCGAACGGCCGTCTGATCGTTCGAATCTGTCGTCTGCTCTTTCAAACGCTTCTGCTTGTCGTCTGCTCTTTTAGGACGACACCGGCCCATAGACGAAATGTTGGCCCGGTACCTGCGATAAGAAGTAAGTGCAGGCCTCAAAAGACTTGAGTTTGAAGGTTGGTAAGCAGGCTCCACGTAAACAGTAGATACAAGGAGATGTTGATTATTGTTACCAGCGGCCATCACCGACTTGTTATGCGTGATTCACTTCGTTCGATTCTGCCGCGATTTTCAGTATCGACGTCGACCATCTCAGCTACGGTTCACGTTTTGCAGCCCGAGCGACGTCGCGACTGAAAATTGCGAGCAAAATCCCATCATTTGAGTGAGGCTTTAGCGTACATTCTGCGGCGTCCACGCGGAATGAATCGCCGCATGTCAGATTATTCACGCGAAGTTTTCCGGTGTAACGAGCCTCGTTAATTTCACTGAAGCCGCTCATGTAGTCAGACATTGCCAGGAAGACGTAGAATCAACAATTCGAAAGCGATAAAGGGCAGGGGGACTCACACCGACGCCGACAACATCGCATTTCAATGGTTTGTTTATGGGCGACGGCGAGCTTGTTGCCCACACCCCCACCGCGCATGCGCGGCGCCGGTGGCGTCCGCTAGGGGCGCTCCGGGCGCTCCGGTTTGTTTGTAAACATGAGTTGGTTTATACGTCCTCGTCCTCAAAACTCCCGTTCTTGCCTCGAAGAGCAAAGCACTTCCCAGTGAATTGTCAAAAAGATTTTCCTTTCTTATGTCCTGCTTTCGTGACCTGTACACTGTTAAAGCTGATTTCTCCTGCATTCTCCCTCCCACATTTTCCTCTCTGCCTCTTTCACCCCCTTTTTCACTGTAGTCTGTTCAGCCCCATCACCAGTGTGTAGATATTTAAATGTTAGCTTTCGGGTTCGGTTTGTCCATCTTGTGTTTAAACTTTTCATGTATAAATACTTGAATACCTTCCGTGCCCACCGCGTATCATCCATTTCGGTCAACCTTTGTTCGAATTTCAACTTACTAATTGCCTCCCTGCTCTCAAAAGACGACCATCCCATGTCCCCCTGTACTCCCTCATTTGGTGTTTTTCCATGTGCTCCCAGCGCCAATCTGCCTACGCTTCTCTGTCGAATTTCTAACCCTGATTGAACCTCAGATTTCATGCACAGTACTGCATTGCCAAAAGACAGTCCTGGTACCATCACTCCTTTCCATATACCTCTGACCACTTCATATCTGTTATAGTTCCATAGTGCCTTGAGTTTCATAATAGATGAATTTCTTTTCCCTTTTCTAATTATATTCTCCTCGTGTTCCTCTAGATATTTCCTTCCCTCGTTGAGCCAGACTCCCAGATATTTGTATTTTTCTACGTGTTCTATCACTGTGTCCTGTATCTCCAGGGGTTCTCCCTTCTCATCGTTGAAAACTATTACACCCGACTTGTCCCTACTGAATTTTAGTCCTAAACTGTCTCCTTCCCTGCTGCAAATCCTAATCAGTTCCTGTAGTGTCTCACGACTTTCTGATACGAGTACAATGTCGTCTGCATACATTAACCCTGGCAATACTTGATTTACTTTATGTCCTTCTTCCATGTAATTCAAGTCAAAACCTAAGTTGGACTGCTCTAATCTTTTTTCCATCTCACTGAGGTATATCATAAAGAGCAGGGGAGACAATGGGCAACCCTGTCTAAGTCCTCTTTTTATTGCTGCTGGTCTTGTAGTTTCGGCTTCCCATTTTATAACCACCCTATTCTCCGTATAAACCCGTTCTAGGAACTTGACCGTGGTTCCCCCTAGCCCATACACCTTCAGTTGGTCCCACAGTTTTTCCTGATTCACATTGTCATATGCCCCTTTGATGTCCAAAAATGCTACCCATAATGGCTTTTGGCTTGTCATTGCTATCTCTATGCACTGAGTGATTATGAATAAGTTATCATCTAGTCGTCTATCCATCCTGAAACCGTTTTGAAGCTCCCCAGAATCTGCTTTTTCTCTGCCCATTCTTCCATTCTTCTTTTTACGATTTGCATAGCTAGTCTGTATAGTACTGAAGTTACTGTGATTGGCCGGTATGATTTGATACTGTCTTTGTCTCCCCTACCCTTATATAACAATCTCATCCTGCTCAATTTCCAGTCACTGGGTACCTCCCCTCCCATTAGTATCTGGTCAATCACCTGCCTTAGTTTCAGTTTGCTTGTTTGGCCTAGAACTTTTATCAGTCTCATTGGTATGCCGTCTGGACCTGTCGCAGTTCCAGCCGGAACCCTTCCTTCTGCTTTCTCCCATTCCCCTATGGTCATTTCCTCTCCTTCACTATGATCCTCCTCTTGTGTTATGTAGATGCTATTATTCCCTATGGCCTGATCTGGTTCTAACTCTGAAAATGCTGCTTCGATTGTATGTCTAATGTATTCCCTGGCCTCTTCACCCTCTACTTTTGTCCCTTCCTGTGTGATTAGTGTCTGCTGGTACCCATCGGTCTTTTTTCCCTGTGCACTGATATGTTCCCAGAACCTTTTTGCCGCATTCCTATCCTTTTGGTTTATCTCTATCATCCACTGGACCCCTGCCCTCCCAATTTTGGCCTGTATTAATGCTGATGCCTCCCGTTTTCGTTCCTGAAAGTCCTCCCATTTCGATGTCACTTCGGCTGGTGTGGCCCCCTTATTTTTTGCCCATCTGTGTTCTCTAGATGCCGCTTGGCGTCTCGATATTGCTGCCTTAACCTCTTTATCCCACCAGCTTTTGGGCTTGCGTTTTAGTTTTCTTCCTCCTTGTCTGGTTCGATACTTCTCTAATCCTCTTTTGAAAACACTAACTAAGTCTTCATATGTCCATTCTCTTTCCGGTTGCTTGGATACTATGTTCTCGATTCGCTTAGATACCTCCTGTAATTGTTCATCATTTAAGTTATTTCTACCCTCTTGTTTTTGATTTTGCATTTCTGGTTTTACTGTGCCAAATCTGATCTTGATTCTCTTATGGTCGCTCCCCAGACTTTTTGTGCTTTCCTCATCTATTTCCATACCTCCTAATCTGTTGTATAACTTCCGCGACATTAAACAGTAATCGATAGTCGAGTGCGAGTTCTTTCTCTCCCATGTTATTTTTCCATCACATTTTACCTGGCCGTTAACCAATACCAGATCAAGAGCTTCGCAGAACTCTCTAACATCCTCCCTGTTGTATCCGTATGTCCATCAAAGTCTTCCAAATGTGCATTCATGTCCCCCAAGATAATTATTTCTTATTAGTGCCGATTTCCCTAATGTCTCCTGATATACATGTCAAGTCATGTCGTTCAAGTCATGTCAAGTCATGTCAAGTCAAGATATACATGTCAACTTGGGCAGTGTCGCCTGGTCGCCAGGATGAAAATTATATAAATTCGTAACTGGAGAATATTGCAATTTCCAGAGCTCTGAAAATTGAATAACTTGGTGTATATACTAAGTTGCCTATATGAGCATTCCATTTCAATAATAATCTATCCGTTTAATTTTCGTGTGATAAAGGGGTAGGGAAACGAAATTCCAGCGCTCATTTTTTAGCTTTGATTCAAGGTATGTTGCATGTGGCAGCATAACCTAAAAAAAAAACTGTTTTGCGTTGAAAGGCACAAGCAAACTAATTTTAAAGCTAATTAAACGATCTTCAATGTGCACCTGGTAGATGCATGCGGAGCCTATTTGGGGAGGTAATCTAGCAACGTTGGGGAACTTGCTACGACTAGCGAGTTCGTTTCACGGCACTCGTGCCCACGCGTGC
Source organism: Ixodes ricinus (assembly GCA_037355805.1). Lineage (NCBI taxonomy): Eukaryota > Metazoa > Arthropoda > Arachnida > Ixodida > Ixodidae > Ixodes > Ixodes ricinus. The sequence continues at coordinate 28,824 of JAZHYW010069078.1, forward strand.
CCACTCGCGGCGTAAAGCGAGTTCGTTTCGGCAGGCACTCCACGAGTGGTTGCACTCTCCGAGTTCGTTTCAGCGGCGGCACCCCACGCGTGCATGCACTCGCTGCACCGAGAAAATCGGGCGTGCGCCAAAATGCAATCCCGTCATGCCTCGCTCCGGCGAGGCCGGCGAAGAGCGGGAGCAGACGACGAGGGTTCGTCTGCTACGATGTGTCGCGGAACCGAAAGGAAAAAAAGTAGGTTTTCTGATAGAAATCGCGTCCCGCGGGCAACGGAATCAAACGCGAGCTTGAATTGTGAGCGTCTGCTATTTCATGAAGGAAGCAATTGACAACCCGTGCTTTATTTGCAGGTTTTAAGTCGCTCTGTTGCCGTACAGACGCTGAAATATACCAGTGTGTAAAGAAATGCTCAGAACAAACGCATCAGCGGCCCCCGAGATGATTATCACCATCCGTGTGCGGGTGAAAAATTTAACATTTGTCGACAAAACTCCCCCAGCAGAAATCTCTGACTGCCCAATAAGCATCAGAGAAAGCTAAACATAGTGACTTTACCCGAGGCTTGGGCAACATGATCATGTTTAACATTTACCTACGTCAGCTAACTTGCCCCGTCGTATTTTGTTCGAGAAAGCTCTCGTTCTCGACGTCCTCACCAAGGCTAATATCTGATCCACCTGTAATGACGATCGAAATCGAAAGTCCCATGAAAAGTTTTGCTGGATATTCAACCAGACTAGTTTTAAGCCGTACCCTTTCAGTGGTTGACGCATAATACCATGATCAAACGGATCAAGCTTCTGCTCGGACAGCATCATCAGTTTTCTTCAGTGTAAACGGTTATAAGAATCGAAAGATCGCAACCAGCTGCTTTGTAGACAGCTGGGTGCGGAAATTTACGCCGTCTGTAACTATCTCTACGGCAGCCGAGTAGCTTGAAGTCATCGCAACTATTAACTACAGGTTGCAGCGTTCGACGTGTGTAGATAAACGTTGGTAGTGACTGCACTCTCGCATTCCCACCCATCACTCCGAACAGTTTCGGTTTGAGGTCGGTACCTTTTCTACAACATAGATGGCGGCAGCATCAGTCTTCTGCACTCGGTGCATTTGGCGAGTTCGTTTGAGTCCAGTTCTCCGTGCAACACTCTGCGAGTGCGATGCATTCTGGGAGAGAACTCGAACGGTGCCAGTGCGTGTGAAACGAACTCGCTAGTAGTCAATCTGACGTAGCAAGTATGGTGCCTGGAACGCGTCTCCGACTGGTGTGTTTACCGCGTCCAAAAAAGTGGTCCCTCGATTTCCGCCTGATGACGTCATAGAAGTGTCATGCTGTCGCCGGTTGCGACCCTGGCGGTGTCTCCGCAGCTGCGGTGCATGTGTCAGACGCCTGTTCTGCTGCAGGTCGCTCTTCACTTCGACAGCCCACGGAAGCTACAACAGCTGGAAGTCGGGACGCCTGGGACGCCGTGACGACAGCGACACTCGCGTTCGCCCGTGCTTTTCGCCAGTATTTCTACGGCCAACCGCCAGGATCGCGACAGGCTACAGCATGACACTCCGGCTTCTGTGACGTCATTTGTTGCCACTTCGGGACCACTTTTGATGTATGGGCGGAATAGGACGCTAAACACACCAGTCGGAGACGCGATCCAGGCACCATAGTAGCAAGCTCCATCGGAGCAGCGCCGCTCTTTGGCATTTCAACATTTTCCTTCTTAGCTTTCTTCCTCAACTCACAAATCGCGCATTGAACCAAACAGTCCAAGAAGACGGAAAGGGTGGACTAGGGTGCCTACATGTTTCCGCCGCTCCGCTGTTTAGGGTGGCGACAACGTTTGTGATACCTGTTGCCGACAAACCAGTGTTGCCTACCTCGTTACCATGGCAACCTCGGCTGTTTTCGTCCACCATTTTGTCACACTCGCCGGTCGTGCCGCTAATCCTCGTTAGGGCTAACCCGGCTAGGGAGCGCCCACCGCTCTCATTCCGACGGCGAGGTTTCGGCGTGCGATGTCGGTCGCGGGAGCTCGCGTTTCGACAAAAGCAACGCACACTTCCTGCTCGCAACTTCAAAATATGAAATACCTGAATAAAGAGAGCTACAGCCACCACGACTGCCATCCCGCTGAGCCTCCGACTCCTCGTATGAACGGAAACGGATGTGGCCTCACAGTGTTGCCGGACTTTCTAGACTACAGAAACTCAACGTTGTTACGTTTAGCGAAATAAGAAGTGGGAAAAAATGGCGGTGGGAGAGGGTCTGGGAAAGGGTAACAAGAAGTTGGCGCCACCCTAAAGCGGAGCGGAAACATGTAGGCACCCTAGGGTGGACTATTCTCTTTCTCGGACCATCGTTTGTGCACCCGGATACAGCCATTCTCCCCCCAGAAGATTAACAGTCGCTTAAAGGGATACTACAACGAAATTTTGGCGCTCATTTCTTGGTCTGTATGTGTGCAAAAACGCAGTTTCACATCGAACACACCAATATCTTGTTAAAAAAGTCACGAAAAGGAATTTTAAAACGAATTAAACGATTAGCAAAGAGCACCTGGTGGATGTCGCTAACGCCTCGTTTGTAATGCCCGTCTAGGAACCTTGGCAGCTAGTGACGAAAAAGAAGAATGGAAGAATGGGCGAGAGAGAAAGCAGATTCTAGGGGAGCTCAAAACGGTTTCAGGAAAGATAGACGACTAGATGATAATTTATTCATAATCACTCAGTGCTTAGAGATAGCAGTGACAAGTCAAAGGCCATTATGGGTAGCATTTTTAGACATCAAAGGGGCATATGACAATGTGAATCAGGAAAAACTATGGAACCAACTGAAGGGACATGGACTAGAGGGAACCATGGTTAAGTTTCTAGAACGGGTTTATACGGAGAATAGGGTGATTATAACATGGAAAGCCGAAACTACAAGACCAGCAGCAATAAAAAGAGGTCTTAGACAGGGTTGCCCATTGTCTCCCCTTCTCTTTATGATATACCTCAGTGAGATGGAAAAAAGGTTAGAACAGTGCAACCTAGGTTTTGACCTGATTTACATGGAGGAAGGACACAAAGTAAATCAAGTATTGCCAGGGTTAATGTATGCAGACGTCATTGTACTCATATCAGAAAGTCGTGAGACAATACAGGAACTGATTAGGATTTGCAGCAGGGAAGGGGACAATTTAGGACTAAAATTTAGTAGGGACAAGTCTGGTATAATAGTTTTCAACGACGAGAAAGGGGAACCCCTGGAGATACAGGACACATTGATAGAACACGTAGAAAAGTACAAATATCTAGGAGTACGGTTAACTGAAGGAAGACGGTATGTAAAAGACCATGAAGATATTCGCAACTTTCAGCGATGGTGGTACCGCGGTGTGAGAATCGCGCTCCCTAGCTCCTGGATGATTGGCCTCGTGATAAATTAGCTTTCCTACACTTTCCTGGCGTGAAAAAATAACGTAAGGCTCTAATACTGCTCGTATATAGCAAAACTAGAATTACTTACGCGTCGCAGACCCAGCCTCGTACCGCTGTTCTACGACGATCATCCAGATGACAGCCATTTTGATAGGCAGCTAGTGCGCCCTCTATAGGTCGTGAAAGTTACGAATTGTAATAAAGAGGGGGAAACGAGATTCGGCTATCATGAAACACAGGGCGCTGTGGAACTATAATAGATATGAAGTCGTTAGGGGTGTATGGAAGGGAGTCATGGTGCCAGGGCTGTCATTTGGGAATGCGGTATTGTGTACGAGGTCAGAAATCCAGGCAGGTTTAGAGATACAGCAGAGGAGTGTGGGTAGGTTGGCATTGGGGGCACATGGGAATACACCAAATGAGGGAGTACAGGAGGATATGGGTTGGGCATCTTTCCAGAGTAGAGAAGCGATCAGTGAAGTAAAATTTGAACAAAGACTAGCTGAAATTGAGGATACACGGTGGGCAGCGAAAGTGTACAAGTATCTATATATGAAAAGTCTAAACACTAAGTGGACAAACCGAACCCGCAAGCTGAGATTTAAATACATTCAACGAGATGGAGCCGATCAGAGCATATCAGTAGAAAAGGAGTAAAGGAAACAGAGAGGAAATTGTGGGAAGAGAGAATGCAGGGGAAATCAGCTTTAACAATATACAGGGCACAAAAAACATGAAATAAAGAACAGACTGTATGACAATTCAGTGGGGAGCTCTTTGCTGTTTGAAGCTAGAACGGGGGTGCTAAGAACAAAAACGTACAGGGCTAAATTCCAGAAAGTAGACACTCTGTGCGACATATGCAGCCGCGAAAGGGAAACTATAGAACATGTAATTTTAAGGTGCACGGGGCTTCGTCCCACCCTCTTGGGGGGATGACTACGGATTTGGAAGGGGCACTGGGTTTTCCGGACATGGATGGACGAATGGATAGGGAAAGAATTGAGGTAAGAGGAGATTGGAAGATTGGTGGAAGAGATCTAGGGAAGGATAAGGAGAAAAAAAATACAGATAAAATAAATCCACTTGAAAAGAGAGGGGGGGAAAGTCTGCTATAACAAAATTCATAAAAAAAAAAAAAAAGATGACGAAATGTTAGGCTAGGTGGCGCAAGCTGCCGCCCGCTACAAAGGGTATAGCCATTACCATCCATCCATCCATCCGTCTCCGGCAGTCTCCGGCCACCACGAGAGAGAGGTAAGGAGGAACTCTCCTCTTCCCAAGAATCCCTTTTGTGTGTCCCAGAAGTCGCCATTGTCCCCCTACAAGATTATAGAAGATTAACCCGTCACTTAAAATTCGTACAGAAGCAGCCGCTTCGGTGGCTGGAATGACTCAGGCCATCCTCTCGATCATCAGCCTCGCCGTAGCCTCGCTCGTCCCGAGACGAACTACGTCACAATTGCGTTGGGTGTCACATATTCTTCGCTGGCTGTTCTCCGAGCGCTTGCCAGAGCGGGCCGTTTATAACGAAAAATACAGCCACCAGGCTCAAAATACAAACGTGCGATTGTCACTTACGGATATTGTGGATCACATTCAACCTATTTTTGGACACGACGGACATATTTCAAATTTCGTTGAAGTATCCCACAACGCTGACAACGCAACCAAGGGCA
>JAZHYW010069079.1:0-23065 GCA_037355805.1 Ixodes ricinus
GGCGTTGTCAGCGTTGTGGTGGTGTCAACGCGTTACAACCGAGCTGTTCGAAGTACCCGTGGGGTGACAAGCATGTGGCTGGCCCAAGGAGCACGTAGCTTCCACAACACCGTCAGCTTGGGGCTGAACGGGGTGGGGAAAGCAACTTTTGTCAGAGTTTTAAAGGGATACTTCAACGAAATTTGAAATATGCCCGTCGTGTTCAAAAAATCAGCCAGAACCCATCCTTTGGGAATGATTATCTACGTTAATGCGAATAGCATCAAACGGTGCGGAGTTATGCGCGTTCGTCAGGTGGCCGGCACACTCTAGATACGCCAGCCCACTCTTAAGGCGATTCTAAATTTGTTGACACTTTCACAGCCCTGCGCACGATCTCCGCAGCCCAGCACGTGCGTTTGTGTCACTTAGGAAGGCGAGCAAAGCACGCGCCATACGCACAAACACTCAAAATGGTACCGACCAGACTTTCTGGCGTCTCAGCTAGTCTCAACCAACGGTACTCTAAACGGTTGTTTATATCTTTACCATAGGACGCGCCTTACAGCGCTGTCACAGCTACCGGTGCGCGCGCGTTCCATGCACGAGGGCTCATTCCGCTCTCGTGAGGGTGAGCACGGCCGCTACATCACCCTCTCCCGAGCGCGGGAGAGGGTGAGCTAGGGGCAGTGCTAAGCCTCACGAGAGCGGAATGAGCCCTCGTGCATGGAACGCGCGCGATGATAAAGATATAAACAGGTGTTTAGAGTGCCTTGAATGACTGCCTTCATAGCTCTGTGGTTAGCGCGTCTGCCTGCTGATCAAAGGGTCAACGGTTCGAATCCCGCCGGCGCCGGTCTTTTTTATTTATTTATCGACCCGCGGCGTAAGAGGTTAGATAGCCAGATAGATATATATGATAGATAGATAGATAGATACATAGACGAAAAGTGCGTGAAGTATCCAAAGAATGCTATTCGCATTGAAATAGGTTGAATATGGTCCACAATATCCGTAAATGACAATCGCACATTTGTATTTTGAGCCTGGTGGCTGTATTTTTCGTTATAAACGCCCCACTCTGGCAAGCACTCGGAGAACAGCCAGCGAAGAACATGTGACACCCAACGCAATTGTGACGTAGTTCGTCTCGGGACGAGCGAAGCTACGGCGAGGCTGACGTCGAGAGGATGGCCTAGTCATTCCAGCCACCGAAGCGGCTGCTTTTGTACGAATTTTAAGTGACGGGTTAATCTTCTATAATCTTGTAGGGGGACAATGGCGATTTCTGGGACACACAAAAGGGATTCTTGGGAAGAGGGAGTTCCTCCTTACCCTCTCTTCTCGTGGTGGCCGGAGACTGCCGGAGACGTTACCGTCACTAGCTGTCAAGGTTCCTAGACGAGCATTACAAACGAGGCGTTAGCGACATCCACCAGGTGCTCTTTGCTAATCGTTTAATTCGTTTTAAAATTCGTCTTAAAATTCCTTTTCGTGACTTTTTTAACAAGATATTGGTGTGTTCGATGTGAAACTGCGTTTTTGCACACATAGACCAAGAAATGAGCGCCGAAATTTCGTTGTAGTATCCCTTTAAGCGACTGTTAATCTTCTGGGGGGGGGGGGAGAATGGCTGTATCCGGGTGCACAAACGAGGGTCCGAGAAAGAGATTAGTCCACCCTTTCCGTCTTCTTGGACTGTTTGGTTCAATGCGCGATTTGTGAGTTGAGGAAGAAAGCTAAGAAGGAAAATGTTGAAATGCCAAAGAGCGGCGCTGCTCCGATAGAGCTTGCTACGTCATGACTACGTAGCAAGTTCCCCAACGTTGCTAGATTACCTCCCAAATAGGCTCCGCATGCATCCACCAGGTGCACATCGAAGGATCGTTTAATTAGCTTTAAAATTAGTTTGCTTGTGCCTTTCAACGCAAACTGTTTTTTCTTTTTAGGTTATGCTGCAACATGCAACAGATCAAAGCTAAAAAATGAGCGCTGGAATTTCGTTTCCCTACCTCTTTAAAGGGGTTATGACACGAAAATTAAACAGATAGATTATTATTGAAATGGAATGCTGATAGGCAACTTAGTATATCCACCAAGTTACTCAATTTTTAGAGCTCTGGAAATTGCCATATTCAATTTACGAATTTATATAATTTTCATCTGGCAACCAGGCAACACTGCCCAAGTTTGTCACACCATGGTGTCCATAAACCACGTAACCATGAACGTTCTCTCATTCTAGGTGCCCCATGATCGCCCACGCTCTCCTCTCCGCAGTACGATCAAAACCGCTTACGCAACTCGGTAACCCGAAAGCTATCTGCCTCGCCCGTTGACCTTCCACCGTGCATGCGCTCTGCGAGATATTCCCGGACGACGGTGACCACTGCGAGTTCGTCCGTAACTCGTCGCTGGAGCTGGTCGCCAGCGAGTCGCCGTCAAAATGAACAGCTTCCAACAACTCTTGATAGCAATCACTTTCATCGCTGCTGCGATCAATGTTGAGCACTTTTAAGCGTGTTTCACAAGCAGCGATTTTGGCCCTAGAGCGGCGCGATTTCTGCCGTCGCGGCGCTCGCGCCGCTCAACCGCTGGTGCTGGCCAGAGCGCCGCGACGGCAGAAATCGCGCCGCTCTGGGGCCAAACCGCTGCATGCAAACACGCTTAACAAGGCGAGCGATGCCGCAGACCTAATAGACCTATAGACCATTTGCTGTCACCCAAGCATCAAGGAGAATGCGGGGATTGGTGTTCCACGCGCCACGCGCACGCCTTTCCTGTATAAAATTCGAAGTAAATAACCAAACAGAAAGCGTTGACGAACGCGCGTGCAAGATGCCATTTGTTTTAGGTTTTGCTTTGTAAAACTACTGCTGAGGCCAGCACGTGGGCGCGTGGAACACCAATCCCTGCATTCTCCTTGATGCTTGGGTAAGACAGCAACTGGTCCATTGGCTGTCTACCCAAGCATCAGGAGAATGCGGGATTGGTGTTCCACGCGCGCACGTGCTGTCTCAGCAATGTAAATTTCTAAAGCAAACCTAAAACAAATTGTATCTTGCACGCGCGTTTGTCAACGCTTTATTTTGGTTATTTACTTCGAATCGTTTATACGGGGAAGGCATGCGCGTGTGGCGCGTGGAACACCAATCCCGCATTCTCCTTGATGCTTGGGCAATACAGCAAATTGTCTATTGTCACGATCCGCATGCTCGAAACATGGATGATGGAAGGTAAACGAGGAAGCTCAGTCTCGAGACGCCAAGAGAGCCAAGTCTGTGAGTGCGTGCAAGGAGACACCGCGCTGGAGACTGGCTGACGTAGCGCCAGCCTCCAGCTCCGCCCGTATCCTCCCCTCCGAGGGATCCGCATATAATTCGATTTATCCACGAAACTGTCGCGCCATTTTCAAAACAAATTTAGCAGGATGATAAGAACATACAATGGGTCCTAGCAGTATAGTTTTATTTTATTTTTAGCGTGTCATAACCCCTTTAAAGGGGCACTGAAGTCTATTCCGAGGTCGTCCTTTTGTGGTGACAACTCAATGTACATGCTCTAAGCATCCCAGCAAACCCGAAGCCACAACCGTGCGTAGCTTATTTCTTCGTTAAAAGCGTGTTCAAAGATCACGGCACGCCCTTTTTGGGAAGAATTTTCTTCCGAGTAAAGTGGTCGACAAAGGGCGCTTGTCGGCGAGTTGCAAGCGATGGCTTCGCCCGCTGAGAAAAGAGGAGTCATATCCGAATGTGTACCTATCAGACTCTCTTCGAAACGAGTTATAATAAAATCATTCGGAATCTGCGCGAATTCTAGCGCTTTCACTGGTCCACACAATGTAGTCCGTGAGAAAAAAAAAAAAAAAGAGTTCTACATGTTTTTAGCCCAAACCCAAGTTTTAATGCCACATGTTTTTCTATTGCCCTGAGATGAATAAGCGGTTTTGTAACATAGGACTTGGTATATGTGGGAACTAACACATTTTAAAAACAATGTAAGATAAAAAAAGAAAAGAAACGACCTTTTTCAAAAATGACTTTAGTGCCCCTTGAAAAGGCCCTGCAACGACTTGTTGCCTTTTTTTTTAATTTGCATTGAACATGCGCGCACTGAACGTAGTAACTTATGAACTTCTTTTCTAAAAATTCGCTTTATTTTAAAAGTTATAGGCATATTAAAATTACAAAAACAAGCAAAAAATAACCTCCTTTATCACGTCCTTGGTCCCTCTGTCTCCCCTTTCTCGCGCCCGCGGACTGCGGTGGCTGAGGAATGTGGGGAGGAGGGGAAGACGGGGAAAGGAGGTGAGGCCGAAGAGAGAGCTGCCACGGAAACGGGGCAGCGCCCTCTCCCTCCTCGGCTTACCAGGACCAACAACGTCACGATTTCGTCACATGCCGCGCGCTTTCGACAACACGGGGCGCCTCCGTAAGAGCTGAGGAGGTTTCCGCGTCGTCCGGTTAAAATATGACGCGCTGATATTTAGTTACTCTCTACATGCCGTGCTGGGTTGCCCGAGCCACAAGAGCCATGGAAACCGCAAAAAAGGTAGACGCTTAAATAGGATTGCAGGGCCCCTTTGAGTGTATGTCCATCTACGCTGTAGCTTAAAAAGGCAAGGGTATTTCTTTAGTTTTATGGACATAGTTACACACTTGGAGGGGTTCAAATTCATTTGCCCATGTCCTAGCATGCACCAGGAGGCAACCCTTAGAAATACGTGTTTAGTTTGAGCTGGTCATCAGGTGAATCAATGATGCTATATAGAATACAATCATCAGCAAGCAAATTGATATTTACATCAATATCTGAATATAAGGCGTTAATTAACAGTAAAAAGAAATAGCGGTGAGAGACTTAAACCTTACGGTACACCGGATGTAACACTGCATCTATTTGAAGCAGAACCATCAAAGGAAACAAATTGCAGAATATTTGTCCGAAATGTGTGTAGCCAATTTAAGATTTGGTCATTTTTTATTATAGTAGGAAGCTATAATAACGTGTTTGTTTTTAATGAGTGCGGAAGCAAAATCATGGACAGTAAGTAAGAGCTGGGCGGTTGTCCAGTAGTGTCCTCTAAATCCGTGTTGGTGCGGACTTAGTATTTAATGTTGGTCTAGAAGCTGGTGATATGCTTCCCATTTGTATGTTCGAGTACTTCGCAGCACTGAGATGTTATTGAAATAGGACGATAGTTTGACAGATCGGTTTCTTTGCCCTTTTTGTGAATTGGTTGTATTTTAGCTATTTTCCAGTCCTTGGTAAATCTGCGTTTGAGAGAGATTTTCAAAAATGATACACAAATATTTCGCTATCCGTGGAGCATACCACTTCAAGAATGCATTGGGTAGCATATCGGGTCCCTAAGTTCTCTTGCAATCGAGATGGATTAATAAATTGAGCACACCTTCTGATATGACAAGATCACATAGAGAAGCGTCATTATTACAGTACAAAAAAATAGGAGCCTCGCTATCATCGATCGAAAAGACAGAAGAAGCAAAGTACCTATTAAAACCCGTTACTATCGTTTTGCTATCCTGAGTAAGAATACCGTCGACGGAAAAGCTATATAGGGGGACACGTTTCAGCGAAATGGGACGCCACAACTTCGCAGGTGACGTGTTTATCAAATCGACGAGGGTTGTACTATGGTAATGAAATTTAGCATGTTAGATTTTACCTTGTGTTCCGCGACAAGGTGTTGGAAGTGTGAGACGGTTCGTTTGAGTGCGCCCTTTTGGAAGCTTTTCTCAGTATATTAATTTTTCTGCCCAATTGTATTATTTCTCGAGAAATCCAAGGACTCGTCTTGCCTGGGTTTACAACCCTTTCAGGAACAAAACGGTTACATATCGTCTGCACTGTCCTTGAATCTTCCCGATAGCGTGTTTAAAATTTGCGTGAGGGCTACAGGAGAACTAGAGTCACTAAAGGAGAACGAGACGCACCCCTCGTAATAGACCTATTGCTGCCTTACTCCAAGCATCAAGGAGAATGCAGGATTGGTGTTCCACGCGCCGCACGTGCTGGCCTCCAGCAGTTGTAAATTTTCTAAAGCAAAAAACCTAAAACAAATTGTATCTTGCACGCGCGTTCGTCAACGCTTTATTTTGGTTATTTACTTCGAATATTTTATACGGGGAAGGCGTGCGCGTGTGGCGCGTGAACACCAATCCCTGCATTCTCCTTGATGCTTGGGTAATACAGCAAATGGTCTATTTTCTTCGAGAACACGTCAAGGATGCCATGTTTCTTTTCAATGTTATTGATTCCGGAAAATATATATATATATTTGATTATCGCGACTGGGCCTCTGAGTCTACATATCTTATGTTCATACCGGATATATCATTCTGCAAAGTAGAAACTTGTTCGTCGATTTCATTCTGCGAAGTGTAATCTTGTTCGCTGATATTGGATTTCTGGTGCGCTAGTTACCGTAAGCTTCCGTTGCTAAAACACGCTGCTGTAGGCTTTCGATACGTTTGTCTGTCTTTTTCTGCTTTTCCTTCAGCTGTTTCTGGCGCCCAGGATCGTGTCTTATCCGGTCTGCAAGATTTTGTACGGTGGCGTATACCTCGCCAAAAGGCAGTGGCGTAACTAGGTATGACGGCGCCCATGGCAAATGGTTTCGCGCCTCATAGCCCGCGGCAAATGAAATTTCGCGCCCCTCGCGTAGCCCCGCTGCTGTTTTTTTCCCATAGGGCACACTGCTGGGTGGACCTGGCTCGGCGCCCCTCCTAAGTGGCGCCCGGGGCACCCCTGCCCCCCCCCCCCCCCCCCCCCCCCCTAGTTACGCCACTGCCAAAAGGTCGTTCTCTTGTGCTTTGTTCGGTCCCAGGTTGGTCGCAATGTCGCCCGAAAGCAGCAATAAAACAACACTCCAATACTCTTCAACAATCTCGCAACACTTCCGAAGGCACGGCAGGACAATCAGACATCTAAAATCACTTTTCCAACAATATAGGTCTGGTAGAGGACTCACCAGTATAAACAACAAGGGTTTAGCCATGCTGTCGCTTTCCGTGTTGCCGTGCCCTCTGAAGGGTGTAGTGTCGTACCAGCCCTTAAATAGCACTTCATCGGTTGACGTCGTCGCTGTTGGCTGGAAGAAGACCCAATCCCAGCCGAGTTGTGCCACTTCTGGATCCTTGCTGACTTGCGCTTGCGTCGGTGATATAATCGGTGAGAGTTGACGAAAAACCACGGCATCTGTATTACCAACAAGGGTTTAGCCATGCTGTGTTGCCTGCCCGTAGCACAGAATAGCCTAAAGGAAATTAAATGTGTGAATGCCTGTTCCTGAGGCTCTCTGGGTTGAAAGGGATGCGTTGAACCGAAATTCGGAGCTCGCAGAACAATGCTGGAGCGATAGGCGGGACGGTGCAAAACCCCCAAAACATCACTTATACAGCAATACCTCTAACGAATGGCTGTATTTTTGGAAAAGAAGGTGCGCGATTCAACACGGCCGACCAGACATGTGGCATCGCGATTCATTCCCTCTCCCATCACTTCGTCCCCTCGAGCAGGTAAACCGAAGCGAGGAGGAGAGAAGTGAGGCCGCTTCCTCTCATTCTCAACTGTTCCAGGAGGGTCATGATGTCACATTCCTTGCTTGATCGCTCCCTTCCATTTGTTCGAGATATCATAGGCGTGATGTATTGGAGTTTGTAGAGTCCCGTTCAACGCTCCTGCGGCCTTATTTTGCGAAATCCAAATTTCAGGTCAGCATCCCTCAACGATTTAGGCGGGACAGGTTCCACTTTTGCGGCCGTGGTCCCACTGTCCCACCAGCCCGCTTGTGGGACGGTGCTTTGTCCCGCTAGCTCCCCCGAACCCCGAATAGATGAAAATATGCAACTGGCAAGGGCAAGAGAAATGCAGCTGTAACAAGAAGAGAGCTTTGTGGAATTATAACCGGTATGAAGTGGCGAGGAAAATTTGGAAGGGAGTTATGGTGCCGAGTTTAACTTTTGACAACACAGTCCATGAAATCTGATATCCAAGCAAAGTTAGACGCGGCGTGGTTGGGCTGGCATTGGGATGCACGGTAAAACACCGAATCAGGGGGCACAGAGTGATATGGGTTGGTCATCATTTGAGGTTAGAGAAGCTAGTAGTAAGACGGAATTTGAAGAGAGACATGGAGGAAGAACGATGGGCTTGGAGGTTTTCCCTATTTGTGCATGAAGAGCGTCGATACGAAGTGGAGGAAGCGAACAAGAAAACTGTGGTCGAAATTTTTGGGCAACAATTTGGACGCGCGGATCAAGAAATGACAGTTAAGAAGAGAGTTAAAGCAGCGAAGAGGGAAATATGGTAAGGAGGGATGCGGACTAAATCGTATCTGGGGACTAATAGAAAATTTAAGATGGACATTGCTACGGACAGTGTTTATGACATAGGGGAAGCTCGTAGTTTGAGGCCAGGACCGGGGTGTTGCGAACCGGGGAGTACAGAACGAAATATCAGGACATGGATGCAGTGTGTGGAGCATGTGGGGAGGAAAAGGAGACGGCTGAACACTTAGTACTTCACTGTAAAAGGTGCAGTTGCAAGCTAAAGGCTTCACCCCGCAGTTGCTCAAGGCAAAACCGATTTACTATAGAGGCGTTCAGCTTCAAAGGCAGCGAAGAAAAAATAGACGTTGGGAAAGCGGATATCACAAAAACAAATTATCGACCTGGTTGCATAAGTGAAAGAAGAATAAAGTTTTGTTATTCTTTTACTTTCAATCCGTAGGGCGAAAAGTGCGCGCACCAGTTTGCGAAGGGGCAACACAGTCAAACGGGTTGTTAACTTTCGGCTGTGAGAACAGTAGATAAATGCTCTTGCTTAGCGGCGATATGCGATTATTTGCCATGGTTCATTAAATCAGGATTTAATCAGAGATTAGTACATTGTTGGAATTAGTAGCTTTGGCTAGGCAGCGCAAACCCCCGCCTGTCGTAAAAAAAAAAAAAAGGTTATTATTGACACGAACAGCATTTATTGTCTAGAGAGTCATTTGTCTTATACACACATGTCTTATAAACATTAATTCCCCTAAGACAGCAAGACACCGAGTGATACGACATGGCAAAAGAGTTCCTAGTAACAACGTAGTGCATACAGAACCAAAGGATAAAGAGCATTGCTCACAAAAAGCGATGTCATTTTTCTTTTCAACGAATTGTCTCATTTACAGCGGAAAACGACGTTTTCCTGTTGATGTTTCTGTAGAGCCAAATTTCCATTTGACTAAGAAATATTTTCTTGAAAGACAAAAGGATAAAAAATCCCAAGCGTTAATATATGCCTGATTAGTAAAAGCGCATTGTGACTTTAATTAACTGGAAACAATAAACACGGAAGTCGGAGAGGAACGACCTCTTTTATAAAGAATATTTTCCCTAGTTTTACCGCCGTCGGTTTTATTCTCTCAAGTAAAGAAACCTTTTGTGTTTTTTGAGATGGAAGTCTCTCGACGGAACACATATTCTGTCTTTAAAGACTTCAGAAGCATCAGCTTACCACCAACATGAAAATTTCACTTCTGAAGTACCATACTAAAACATCTCTTGAACAGTACATCTTTCGTGTGGTGTTTTTCTTTTTTAACAAAGTACCATAGAAAAAAATAAAAGTACTTGTTAGATTACACTTGCCTGACATAAACTTACGGTAAGGTTTTTTTTCATATTCTTTACAGCGTTTGTGAGGGCATTGAAGTGGGGGAGGGGCAAATGCGAAATCAACTTGACGCCAAGAACACACATTTTTTCTTAAAGGGGCCATGAAACGATTTTTCTACTTCTTGCTTTTTAGTTTTCTTCAAGTCACAAATCGCGCAGCATTACCAAAGAGTTCAAAAAAGGGAAAAGAGCAACTCCCCTCTTGCTCGGACCCTTGTTTGCGAGACCTCGACACAAATTGCCTTCCCCCCCCCCCCCCCCCTCCCGCCTGTGGCTTCCCGCTGTACTGCAAGCAACTATCCTCCGTTTACCCCTAAGCTGACAGTGCTGTGGAAGCTATGTGCACGTTGGGCCAGCCACACTTCTATCTTTTGCGACGTGATCACGCTCCCTCGTGCATACCCACGCGCAGATGAATGGGGTCAGGTGATGAAAGGGAGGCGGCTGAATGGTCCGGCAAGCGCGTAGCTCCCACCGCACTGTCAGCTTAGGGGTGAACAAAGTAGTGACGCAGTGCTCGTGTCCAATGGGTGAGCTGGGGCCGGCTGACGTGCTTTGGGTCCTGCGGATGTATCAGAGTGAAAAGGCGAATAGATTTCGAAGGAAAGGAGGTGCGAAATAGTGCGCTATGTTTTCATATTTTCGTACCGAAAAGCAGGCTTGTGAATTTCTACCTTCATTCTTTTGGCCCACTAAACGATATGCTATTAGAAAAATCCCAATCTAAATTCATTTATACAGCCCAAAATTAATTTCATGGTCCCTTTAAACAATCAGAAAACCGGTTCTTTCCTGCATAGAAGACACACACCAGATAAAAGAAAACAAATCCCCAAACCAGAGTAACAATATTTGATGCACTTGTTAACATATAAAGAAAGACTGGCAGTTTGTAGAAAGAACAAATAGTAGTACTTTGATAATGCATCAAA
Source organism: Ixodes ricinus (assembly GCA_037355805.1). NCBI lineage: Eukaryota > Metazoa > Arthropoda > Arachnida > Ixodida > Ixodidae > Ixodes > Ixodes ricinus. Next base: position 10,598 of record JAZHYW010069079.1, read on the forward strand.
CTGGGAGTTTACGTCTTTGAGACTAGCTCTTCTGGTAGCTGATTTCAGTTAAGTACATACCTCGGGAAAACTCACTTATGAGTGTACTTGATCACCTCACTCACCCTCACCGATCAGGCGTGAGGCGAGGGTGAGTGAGTTCGTATGCCTCGAAAACTCACGAGTTTGAGATTGAATGAGGGGTGTGAGTTCAATGAGTTCATGAGTTCGGTAAGTTCATGAGTTAGGTGAGGGGCGTGAGTTCATGAGTTAGGTATACGCAATGCATGAGCAGACATCGTCATTTTCGGTTGAACTGAGCCAGTTCAAAGATAAAAAGTGAAAAACTCACTAACCCTCACCCTCGTTGCCACACTCATCTTCAAGTTCTTAGTAGCGAACTCATGGACTCACCGAACTCACAAGCTCATGCACCGTTACCGAACTCATGAACTCACCAAACTCATGAACTCACGTCCTCATCGAACTCACTTCCTCACTCACCTACTGACCTCACTCACACAAGAAGTAGTTCTCGCCCTCACCGTAGTCGCGGCGCTGGCGCTCGTGTTGCACGCGGGTTGCGCGGCTTTTGCAACCTGTTACGGTAGCTGCTGTCTTCCGCCTCTGCGGCGCCAGCCGTCACGTCGCCAAGTAAAGAAATGTTTTGTCTTTTCGTTTGCTTCGCTTCGACTCCGTCCGCGTAGCTGGTCGAGCGCTTGATGAAGGCGCGCTTTGTTGGGATACAAGGGCGCATCATCGCCAGTCTCGTGAAGAAGTATTCTTTACTGGTGTGCACTGTTCGTTTCAAGGATCCGCGACAACTTCGTGCAAGTATGGAGTGAGCATCTGCAGCGTTGTTTTTAATGCGAAAGCATTAACTGTCCCATGGAGCGAAGTTGACGTCATCAGTTTGAAGCTCGAAAAGGCACACTAGTTTCCGCGATTTCGCCTTCGGTTCCATTGGCTGGCGCGCGTCGACGGGGCTCCCATTGGCCGCTGCGCTCGTCAGTTTCTACGACCGCTCACCCCATGGCGCTGCGTGTCCATCAGCACGCCGTTAACACGCAGCGTCCAAAGTCACCAGGGAGCACGCGCGCTGACCGGCGACGAAAAGTACGTAGCAGACGAAATAAGGGAGCCGACGAGCGGCTTGCATGCTTTCGCGTTTACGACTCATAAGGAATGCTTAGGTGTACCTCGAGCTTTTCTTTTTTTCTGTTGTATATTATTTTTATTTAAACGTGAAAACATACACATTTGGTGGTGTATTTTGTTTCTGCACCGAATATTGCGAACTTCTCCTTAATGGTAGGACGGTTTGCTCTTCAATCCGTTGTTGAGTAGAACTATTTCGGAACGGCCTGTCTTTATATTCATCGTCGTTTGCACCAATTATTTCTTCTAAGAATACCTGCCTGGCGGATATTTTTTCTGGAAGATTGAACGATTGAAGAGCTTCGTGCGTACCATATCATTGCAGAGTAATTTTTTTTATTGCGTCTCTTATTTTTTGCTGCACCGTACACACCAATTTATTTATTTATTTATTTATTGCACCCTCAGGGCCCGAGGGCATTACAGAGGGAGTGGGTTACAAGAGGAAAATCACACTTAAAAAACAAAATGACAATCTAAGAAAATAGAAACACGAACGTAGTAAACATTAACTTCGAAAATCGGTTAAACAACGCATAAACATAATGGCATCTGTTACACACACAACTGACGATGGAAGGTGGAACGACTCCAGTTTGTAGGATCACTTGACTCCTTTTTAAAGAGAGTCTCCACGACTCCCTTCGGGGTTATCTGCGCGCCAGACATTTGATTCCTCCCCGACTCAGGTTGTAGAGTCACTTGACTCTTATTTAAAGAAAGTCCTGCTACTCTCATCACACTGTAGTCATGGCAATGTATGGGCGACTCCAGGTGACGTAGTCAATCGCGACTCTTTAACGACTCATCTAACGGAGAAAGAGACTCACAGGACTCTTTCCTGGTAATCCCTGTGACACTGTAACAAGAGTTTTGTGAACCCTCCTTTTATGAAGAGTCCCGTGACTCTTATGGTAAAAGAGTCATGGAAGTGTATGAGTGACTCTCTGAGGGATAGTCAGTACTGACTGCCACCCTGGCTTGAGTATAGCAGCCCTAGTCAAGTGCCAGTTTGTTGAACAAAGGGAGTCATTGTGATCGTCAGAAGACTTCCTGGTGCCTGCAAGATTTAACTTCGATTTCACCTAAAAAAAGGTAGTAACATCAACTGTGTGCAAGTATAAAAGTTGAAATGCAAACTTCGATTCCACCTAAAAGGAGCGCTAACATCAGCTGTCTGTAAGTGTAAACGTCGAAATGCAGAACAGATATCTTGCAATTTACTTTCCTGAAACATGGAACAACGAATAATGATGCTCTGAATGATGTATATGTCGGCTTATGGTTTCAGATCGCCTTTTATAGTAGTGTGCTGTGTAAGTGCCACCTTACAATTTAAAAACTTTTCGCCCCATTTTACAGCAAAAGTTGCCGGTTCAATATTGCTGACGTGGTTTGCCGTTATCTAGAAACTGTACCGTCTGTAAAAACAAGGCATATAATTTCGTAAAATGACGGAACGTCTGTAGCCTACATTACGGACGGCTATCCGTAAGAAATATGAAAGCTGTCCGCACTAAATAACGAAGCACTATACCTTTCCGCCTCACATAAGGCCAAAGCTACGAGCCATCCGTATTCCGTACCACCTGCACCTCCGATACATCAGCGACTCCCCCGGCAGAGCTCGAGCTCTGCCAGGGGTGTCACCTGACGTATCGGAGGTGCAGGATTTGTGCGGATGGATCGTAGCTACAACCTTCAAAAAGACAGAAAGGTATAGTGCTTGGTTATTTAGTGCGGACAGCTTCCATATTCAAGCAAGTCGAAGTCACATGAAGCTTTGGAGTAGGTTGGTATGAAGAGTTCATACCTCCGTCATTCAATATATGAACTTGTATAACTTTTCATCCTTAAACAAAACATAAAAAAGTTCAATTTTGCAAAAAAAAAAAGAAAAAGAAAAAAAAAGAAAGAGCACACAAGCTGTATTACACATTGACAGGATTTTGTTTCTGTGAGATCAGGTGTTCCTATAGGTGAAAGCTGAACAAACGAGCCAAATAAAAAGTTTCGCCACGATACCTTTATAATTTATTGGAGGAAGGCATGCCTTGCTTGAAGTTTGGGGAAATTTTACATTAAAGTTGTCCTTCTGCTGGCCGTCTAGATGCCCTTTCGTGATTGTGCTTATAGCTGTCCTTGGGACCTCTTCGGTATAATTATGGTGCATGTAAGGGCAGCTTGAAATAAAAAGCAGAAGAGGATTCGAAATCAGTACACAATCACAACAAATTGTACATGACATACATGGTTAAAGTCAGCAAGCAACATGCTTACCAACTAGCCCAGCTCACCACCTTACTACTGTGCATGACATATCAAACAAATCTCCCATAAATTGAACAAAAGTAAAAATTTGCATTGATTTGAATACCTAATACAACAAGTGCTTGAGAAATAAAAATACAAAATTAAAATTGCATAACCATTCAGTTATATTAAGCGCATTCAATTGAGCCACATCTCCTTTAGTGTATACAGTAGGCTCGCCATAATTCAAACACGGATAATTCACTCATCTGGTTAATTCAAACAAATTTCAAAACTTGGGTTGTCCCGCTACGTTTTCAATGTATTCATAAGCCTCTATTCGAACGGAATGTTCATGTAATTATTATTATTATATTTTGTTTTGTTTTTTTGTTCTTGCGGCTTTGTTGAGCGCATTTCTTTCTGAGCACCGGTGCACTGCGGAGAAGCAACGCCCGTGGAGCTCGCTTCTGCGGGTGTTGCTTTTCCGCAATGCACCGGTGCTCGGTAAAAATCTTGTTCAACGGGGCTAAAGCGGAGCAGGGTTATATATAGAGAGAGTTTGATCAATAGGAGGAGCGTGCACCAGACGCAGATAGAGGGCTTGACAAGCTCTCTTGGCCAACCAGAAGCCGAAAATAATCCCTTAGTCATGGTAGCGAGAAACAGTTTTAATAAGTGCGTAAGAGTTAAATCTAGTAACTCTTCATGGTTGAAAATATGGTGCACGTGATGTTTCGATAACGGTTATGTAAAAAGATGTAAGAAACGAATGTGCCGCTTGAACTCTGCTTTGCTCAGACGGAGTCTGATCGCTTGGACGGCAGATTCCCGGCGCCTCGGCGTTCGGATTACGTCAATCGTTCTGCTAGTCGCGCATGCTTTTTATATCTTCTATATCTTTATATATCTTCCACCATGATTTTGCATGACCGTGATCGAAACATCACGTGCACCATATTTCCAGTCACCGAGAGTTACTCCGACGCACTTATTAATTTTGTTTCTCGCAACCACCGCCAGGGTATTATGCGCGGCTTCTGGTTGGCCACATTCTGAATTTGTGAAGACGCTCTGGAACACGCCCAGCCCGCTTTCGGCCAATGGTGCCTCCTCATTTGCCTCCTGTACATCCTGATGAATGGTTAAACTCTCTCTATATACGGCTCTGAAGCAGAGGACACATGAGCGACAAAAACGGGCGCCGCGCGGCAGTTTCCATAGCAATTTGCGCGGACGCTGTGACGTGGCGGCATGGCATAGCGTTTCGTCACAGCGTTCACGCAGGTTGCTATAGAAACTGCAGTGCAACGCCCATTTTCATTACTCATGTGTCCTTGCTTAATAGTCCATAATAGACAACTTACTTGCTGGTTGAACAAACTTAAATTTGTTTTCAGGTGTCATGTACTGTCTAAGCAGACCATGGTAAACAACATTTTTGAGGGTTGAATAAACTTGTGTCATTAATTTCACCAATGTTTCATAGAGTGGCATACCTGCTTATGATTAGTAGTCATGTGTAGGGAAATCAACATATTTAGATGAACTTCTGATAATTCGAGCTTTTGATAATTCATACAAGATTTGTGACTTTCTAGAGTTTTAATTGATGAGAGTCTACTGTACGTCACATTCAAATTAATGGTTTAGCTTCTTGGGCTTACTGGAATATGAATCTTCGTCCACTATCAGTGCATAAAAAGAAAAATATTACAGCAAGTACAGCAATGTATTTGCTTTAGTTTCGTGCACTGGCACAGGCTTGTGCATCTGAGTCAAACCAGCATTAAAGGGACGCTGAAGAACTTTTTAAGAAATTTGAGTTAGCTGTGGACCTCGATAGTATTTTGTCCCGTGAATTCAGTAATCGCAGTAAACCTGGGCAAAAGTCAACGTAAGCTGCATTTATTTTGAAAAATATGTGCATCGATTGCAGCAGGGCATGCAGTGAGCCTCTCTCTTACACCTGTAATCAGTCTAAAGCGTCGTGACATCATCATTGGGCATCCCCAAGTGAGCCTATTGAATTAAAACTTTAGATTGGGCTAGTTAGTTCATTGTAATCTAAAAAAACTAAAAAGCGCAAAAAACAAAAAGAAAACGCGGACGAAGAGGAGACACATACAACACGGACTGGCGCTAACTTTTAACTGATTTATTCAAGGTAAACCACCCAGCACACATGCGTGAACACTCTTTCCCATCACGCCAACCACATCTGATAAAGCAGTCTATAAACACAAACGATAACAATGATTTAAACATTCGATATCAGGAACGCACCTGACTACACAAAACCATCTAGAAAAGAAACTTCTTTGTCACTTAGTAAAATCGAAGGCCTATTGGTGAGCAAGGGTTATTGGACCCTGCCGATGACGTCACTTTTGCTAGTTTTTATCATCCGTTCTCACGCTCTGCTTTGCTCGGTGTGACCGGAACGGGCAGGGCTACGTACGAAATTTTAATTGACGATTACTTGATGCTCCTACTAACAAGATTAAAAAGAAAACTTAAGACACAATTTTAAGGTGCCTAAATTAAAACTTCCAGTTCTTTTAATTCAAGAGCCTTTTTAGTTTTTCTTTAAACACGGTGCCTTTGAAGTACTTCATTAACCTCAAATACTAGTTCCCTGGAATGACTGTTACACCTGACATCTCGCCCAAGTTAGAATTATCAACATTAGGGGTGTGCGAATAGTGATTTTCGAAACCGAATCGAATACGAATCGAATAATTGTGGCACCGAATCGAATACGAATACGAATCGAATCATTTTCGAATAGTTTCCGAATAGTAAGTAGAGAGCTCCTAAAGAAGAGCAAAGAGATTATAAAATTATTTTTATTGTTCCAAAATGTTTCTTAAATTATTGTAAAACCCCGACTAAACGATAATGACTAGAGTTCAACAATATATAATTAAATAGAGACAAAAGCTACGAAAATATTAGAATGCTGAACATAATATCACGGTCCACGCGGCTGCTGAACATAAAATCACAGTTCGCTTTAGCCTGACACCGTCCTGAAGCATTGCACCTAGTAGGAACTCTACATTCTCTTTTTATTCCTTGTTGTAGCATATTTCCTTGAATTAGAAGGTGGCAAGGGCGTGATGTGCCTATGTGCTTACGTCCAGGAACCTTGCTTTCACTGATCTGGGAAGATTCTGGGAAAACGCATTGTCTTGTTCCACCTGCGCCCTCAAAAAGCAACATCTTCACGCACTGAACAAGTGGAACAACCATGGAAAGGGTTGGGAAAGACTCAACACAAGCAGCTGTTGTGGCTTCTCCAGTGTGGTTGCATGGGAGCTGCCGAAAAACTTCAACACTCTACTGCAGTTTCTCTTCGAACAACTTCCCGCTTCTACAGAGCGGCAGTAGCGTCGCAAGCAGTTCTGAAACGTCTCCACGACACGCTTTCGAGCGTGCACGAGCAGCCTCGTGCGAAAGCGGTCCCTAAAGGCTGAACCGCATGCAAGCGATTTAGCGAGCAACGAGAGTCAGCAGCGAGCGACGGAGATTTCTCAGTGTCGCTCGTCGCGTCGCCAGTGTTCGGATTTCTAGAAAACGTCCTCATCTCCTTGAGTCGCTTGCTCACGCCACTTTCATGCGGCTTGCCTCATCGCGCGACTGACCGAGCGACAGCGATGCGGGTTGACGTCGCGACCTGTCGCGTCTCTCGGCAAATCGCTTACAGTGGTCCCTAATGGAGGCAACAGCAACGTACGCATAGAAAGAAACTGCTGCTGCCGATAGCGACAATCATTGTCTAGGAGAGAGAGAGTACGTATTGCCATCCTGCGAGGCACGTGTGGCAGGCGTGCCGGCGCGTTGTTGGGACGCCTGGGAAGGTAATCTCGCGGCGCGACGCCGTAACGACTATTCGGAAATTATTCGAAACTTTTGAAAATTATTTTTCGATTCGATTAACGAATTTAATAGGGTAATATTCGATTCGTTATTCGAAAATGGCGAGTATTCGCACACCTAATCAACATGCATGACATCAGTGCTGCTCAGTGCAGTCAGGAATTCTCAGGGGTCTCGGATTTTCGATTTTAGTGGGTGGTTCGACATCCCCATGCCATACTCATAGTAAGTACTGAATTTTGCACCCGTGAGCAATTTTCTAGCGATTAACGTTTTGTTTAGTAACGCTGTTGAATTAACCTCGAGACAGGGGTAGAGAGGAAACATCAAAACGCAGAAGAAAGAAAATAGACAGGACGACGTCTCAAGGACGTCGTCCTGTTTGTTTTCTGTCTTTTCAGTACTTACTATGATTATGGCATGGGTAGGGTGACCACATTCCTCAAAGTAGAAAACGGGACATCCCAGCGGGCCGGGTAGGGGGCGAGGGGGGGGGGGGGTGTTTAAGGATTGAGGTTGTGAGAAAAATTTTATGAAATAACTGCTCTCATTTCAAAACGTTACCATATTGCACTAAGCCCGAGGGTCTAGGGAGCAGTCACACTGCTTCGCGTCCTTCGTTGGTGTGGGTGTATTTCTGACCGGCAACTGAAGTCACCTAAGCGGGACTTTTTCACTGCAACACTCGTGTGTAAAAGTCCTGCGCAATTATATAGAAAAAATAAAATAAAGAATCATGTCTCGAAAACGGGACATTATTCTTTATTGAGACAAAAAGACGTGGACGGCAGAAGCGGACCTCAAAAACGGGACTGTCCCGGCCAAAACGGGACGTCTGGTCACCCTAGGCACGGGGGATGTCGAATCACCCACTAAAATCGAAATCCGAGACCCTTCAAGAACTCCCTGAATTTAAGCACTGATGTCATGCATGTTGATAATTCGAACTTGGGGGATGTAGACGGAGATGTAGATGAGCAATTTAGCCAGTGCGGTACGACTGCTAGCCTGGGGTCTTTAACGTGCACCAAGCAGGAGTGGCGCTGTGCAGCGCGAGCTTTCAGCTCCGCGTGCTCCGAGCTGGTGTGCGCTATTGGCGACGTTAAGCGTGTCATGGTATAGCGTGGAACGGGATTGGACCTGGCGGCATGTGGCTTTGACCTTTAGTCCATCGTAGGATGAGTCCATGTATAGTGTGTGCTGTGAGGTGTACTGTAATGTTGAAGAAAGGTGCACGAAACGTGGGCCCCTGGATACACGGAAAGGAATTTGAGGTCATTATAAAGAGGAAACGGTTTCGATTAGGCCTCGTTTTGTTGGAATTGCTGACGGTAATTTTTATTGACAACTACGCTACTGTGCAGTTTTATGCCAAGTTTGTGAGTGACGGTATTTCTACGTGCCTTTTATGAATGACTAAACCTTAACTGGTTTTGGGTCTAGTGTTAGAATCCTGTTGAGCACGAGAGCTCACTAAAGGAAAGACGACGACGAACCCCTGCGAAACACGCAACTATCTGGACGTTCTAAGCTCTTTGTGCATATTAAATACCTTCTACCATTGACGACTGCGTATTCGGAGAATTTGACGACGGGCGAACAGCGTGGGCAAACAGGTTAGAACTTGCCCGGCGGCTCGGCACAGTTTAGTCGAGCCGACTCGAGATGACCGGAGAAGCCGGACACATCGGTTGACGTCACGCGATGTGGAGAGGACGTATTGGATAAGCCTTAGTACCCCCAAGATGGCTTTGCCAAATACCTCATTTGCATTAGACAGAACGACGGCCGCGCCGAATCATCCCCTGGTGGAGTAGTTTATTTGGTGACGCCTGTCCCCCAATCCGCCTCCTCTCGCCGCCAGAGCACGTGACCAGGCGACGCCTCGGAATGCGGTGCGGTTAATGGGGTCGCGGATGCAAAGACGGTACCGCTGCCGCCGTCAATCATGTTTCCGCGGATCATCATTGTCGTCTTTTTCGATGTATTCTCGTGAAGTGTCATGTATTCCCCTATACTCCGTTTCACCTTATGTTGTACCGCAGCGAAGGCTAGAGGCGCGAGCTCATAGCGCTGGAAGCTGCCCTTGGTGCACGAGAGCTCGTGCCGAAGAGTATGCCCTAGAGCAAGGAGCTCGCGCTTGTAGCCTTTCCTGCGGTACAACACAAGGTGAAACAGAGTATAGTAAATTATTTTGTTTGCTATGAGACATTGTAAGCTCTATTGTCATCGGCATCACACAACAGCGTAGTAGCGTGCGCGGTAGCGTGCACGGTACCGTGTCGCTATGGTGGGCTAGCCCACCATACCGGCGTTCTCGACCACCAGAAACGCCGGCCAGAACGATGCCGGTGATAAAGGAAAGCGACGCGTCAAAATCGTGCGGCTGCAACCCAAAGGTTCAGGCAGAAGCAGCGGATAAGACCAAAGGCCAAAACCCGCGGCCTGACGAAAGCATTCTTATTCGGTTGTACCCTTCACCCGGGCAGGACCTCGGCAGCCTCCGCAAGACACCGCCGCACCAGAAGGCTTCTCGAAAGTCACCAATGGCGCAACCAACTCCCAAACCACCCGAACCTACAATCCGCAAGTCGTGCGCGGGCGTGCACATCTCACAAACCACACCGTTAAGCCCTCCTCCGCTGTGGCTACCCTCATTTCCTTGTCCAGCAGTGCTTGGTCAGCAGTTCGAACAGCAGGGACTCGGATGGCAGCGGCAGCGGTCGTCATTCCCATACACATTAGCAGCCCCTCCCTACACTGCGTCGATTGTCACGGGCCCGGCATTCCAACCTACGACGTCGGTGACGGCTGTCGCGAACGCAGTAAACCACAACGAAAAAGGCTGCACAAGACACTGCTGTCGGAGTTCGCAGGGACACACCGACAGCCAGGCAGCGTTCACGATCCCGCCGTACGCGTTGTCTTTCCTCGGAGATCTCTGTAAGGGGACGACCACTGGAAGTCCGCAACCTGCTGCCCCTACTGCGAACAACATCCGTATTACGACAACTTTTCCAACCGACGCTGAAAAGCGTTCGAAACACAAGTGCCACAAGAAGCGAAAGCACGGCAAAGGTTCCTCAAACTCTTCGACGTCTTCAAGCACCACGGAGTTGCGGAAAAATAAGCGTAACGAGTTCCCACCCGGATTTGCGCCCCCACCGATGGTAGACACGGCCGTCGGATATCCTGATGTCGCCGGCGAGCCCATAAGTCAGGGACTCGAGAGCCCAATGCTCGAACCTCCGACGCTTGAGAACCCGGCAGACGAAACCCAGACAAAGGAGGACGGGGACAGCCAAAGCATATGGAGCATGTCCTGCATCATTGTAATTGCAGTGGTTGGACTCTGCCTTATAATAGTGATCCTCACCATTTCCTTCCCGTCATGGTTAGACTCCGTGTTCAGGGGGGTTCCTCCAGTTCACTGTGGCAGAAGCAGAACATCCGAGAGCGCATGATGGCCTTCCTCAACCAGGTAAGAGAGCTGGTCCACGAGCGCCAGAGGATTAGAAGGATGACAGAGATGTCGCCGGAAGATAATGCCACGTCGATGGACCTAGACGCCGACCAGATGATCAACAGGATTTGGAAAACGTAGTTCCGTTCTGACGCTGCACTTTGTGTGGACGCTGATCGTGTGTTTTTGTATGTATGTGTGGTCGCCGAAGAAATTGCGGCCCCTCGATGAGTTGGTTAAACTGGCCTTAATAAATGCTTCAGATTCTGGCGGGGATAAAGTAACACCGTCTTTTTAAGTGTTGTCAACGTAACTAAAATATCCACAAAAGAAACGTGGGTGACTTTTTATCCTTTATATTGAAAGTCCTGATGCAAGTCAAATTCGGTTTTGCATGCATCGTTTTCTGGAAAAATACGTCAAATATTATGCAGCCCTTGGTGCTGCATTCCCGGTTTATCCTCACACACTTCAAGAGCTCTGTAAAAATTCTCCTCGGTGACATGATTTTAATGATATCGCCTCAGCGGTAAAAAAGTTCTTCAGGAATATTTTTTTTTTAAATTTTAATTGACTTGTGATCGGAAGGAGTTTTAGCCAAGGAATATAAAATACAAATGTTAGACCGGAAGTTGATTGTAGATTAGTTCCTAAAGGTGTATCCACACGACGAACCAAATTGCTGTTTTGGTCCGCGGGCCGCGCATCACGTGATCTTACGTCACCGATCTTCGAGGTCCGCCGGCGTTCCGCGGCCCGGGCTTCTGAGAAATGCCAAGCGACTTTTCTCGCCCGGACCTTGGCGGCCGACCGCGGCGTTTTTAGTATAATTGAAGCGCTAAGTCTGGCAACAAGCTGACGTTTGTTGTTTGGACTGGAATCCAAATCCAAAGTCGTTTTATTTTGGCGCCAACTGTTGAAGACGAAGAAGACGAACCTTTTGTTGTGCGACGAAAGAGTTGACTATGCAGACCAAGATCTTTCCTGCACATCCAGGGCTTCATCCAGCGTGCCCTTTTCGGTTCACTTAAATCCTCCTCGTCCTCAATAGTCCACGCCAGGGCCACGGCGGCCAAACGTCTCTATCGTTCAACCTCCATCTTGGCTCCTTACAAATAGCCTCAAAGCAGCTCGCTGTATGCGTTTGGCGGAGCTGTGAGGTCGAGGGTTAGACCGGCCCGTCTGCTCTGTCGTCTGCTCTTTTGGTCCGCCGTGTGGATGCTCATTGCAGCCGGGCGGCCCGCGGGCCGCGCATCACGTGATCAATCGGTCCGCGGCCCGGTCCGTCGTGTGGATACACCTTAATAAGAACGACAAGGTGCACTTTTTTGATAAAAGCCCAGCGCTTCGATTCCATTCTTTCCGCAGTCACCGGGATCACATGTACTGTTGTACATCGCATAGCCTCTGAGATTGCCGGTGAACTCTGAGCACCGGCAATCTTGGGGCCATGCACTTTTTTGCAAAGTCCCCTTCCAGGGGCGGACATTAAACGACGCAGTAATCTTCACTGTACTTTGTCTAATTAACTACAATCGCTTAATAAGATTTTTTTTAATTATTGGCGTTACGAGTGTGCACGTTACGTCATCTCATTATTTTGGGTGGTCATTTCTACTTGTTCCTTCTGAAAACCACAACAACAACAAATTTGATACTAGTACGAAATGCATACTACAGGAATAATACTACGTGCTCAGCAGCAAAGTAATACGTAACTGAACGTAAAGGTT
>JAZHYW010069080.1:0-14859 GCA_037355805.1 Ixodes ricinus
TTGCTCCCATTTTGTTTTTGTCCATTGTTGGAACGTGTATAGCTGTGACCTGTCTAGTGTGCTGTGACGACACATTATTTCTGGTAATAAGCTAGGTGTTGAGCGCAGCTCCGAAAACAAAACGTGTTGTAATACGGAGATGCCGTTTTATTGCGACGAACCTCTTTTTTTTTTTTGTAATTTGTTTTATAACCGTTGTCTCATCTAATTATTCAGTTAGAGAAGTTGTTCGCGGAAACTTTTTTGTAACATACATGTTTGATGGCTGATATTTGTAGTTGTAATTTGAAAATCAGTGTGATATTTTCGTTCCACTCTCTAGACAATTGTCATGAAATAAGAACTGCGGGCTATGGGTGTTTTTTAGATGATTAATTGGAACATTTTAAATAAAATAATTCAATTTACGATATGTAAAAATAAATTAATAAACGGTTCTCGCAACACCAAACACTCAATCCAGTCAGACAGCTGAAGTGTGTTGTTTTTTATAACGTGGCTTATTATTCGTGTTTTATCTTGATAACGTAGAGTTTTTCATATGCTAAAAAAAAACAAAATGATACCTTTCTGGAAAACCTTATGTTTAAATGGCGTATTTTGTGATCTGGCGTTAGATCTTGCGCGTTGTATTCATAATAATATTAAATTCAGACTTTATACGTAATTTTAAGCTCATATAATTTGTTGTATGATCTAATTTCAAACACGACAAATATACAATCAAAGTGCATCACAAATTTTAATTAAGAAAAAAAAATATTAAAACGTTCGTGTGAAATCTGTAAATCATTATTTGTGGGTAAGTATATTTTGCTATCAAAGTCGCACTTTTGACAATCGCCGTAAATCCCAAATTTAAAAATGCCAAAAGTAAAAAAACAAATTTATAATTTTGCATAGTATTTTTCCGTCGTTTGCCATCTCAGTTCAGTTCACGCTAACTGCCTCCGCAGCGCGTTTGTGGGCGTTGGAGCGGTCTAGTGAAGCGAACGCAAGCGCGTGTGTTTGCGCGTGTTCCTGAGCGTGCGCGGAACACAACGTGGGCGCGCCGGAAACCGCTGCGTTTGTATGCGCAATACTAAAACTTCAGACAATCATCCGGCTAGCACTGTTGGCGTGAGTTGTGACACGCCTGATCGGTCGCCAGCGCGGCAGGAGACGGGGACCCACTGCGCTGTTCGCCGGGGAGGGCGAGCGCATAGAACTCCGCGAGTACAATGCGACAAAGCGCGGAGATGTGTCCCAGACGGCTTCGTCGCCAGCGTACAATGTGCCAATGTGCGCGAGCATGCGGCAAAAGACCATCGCCGCATCAGCCAGCGGCGGCCTTCGCGATGCAGCGGCAGCAGCAGTCGCGCCAAAGGGACTGTCTGAGGCGGCGACGGAGTTGATCCGTGCCAGAGTCGCACCGGTTCCGGTAGTTTTCATGAAGCTCCAACCTGGCGGCCCGCGAAAGCGCCTTTTTCCTTCGGCGTCGCTGTGTCGGTGCTCCCTTCGTTCCCATTCGCCGGTGCAGACGACGTGCAGCCTGGCAGCAGCTGTGGCTCTCTGGGAAGTGCAAAAAGGCCCGCGGCTGCTTCCTCCTCCTCCTTCGGGTCTGGTGACTCACGCGTCTCCTCCGGGACATTTCAATGCCAAGCGCCACGCCGCCACGCGGTGACTCGAGCGGCATCGGGGCGCAGTCGGAGCCCGGCGGGGAGAGGAGGTGCCCCGGGCGCTTGCTGCTCTTGCTCTCCATTTCCCGGGACGGTCTCGTTCTCTGTGCGTATTTTTTTATTACATCATTCGACGCGGCCTTCCGCCCTAATCAGCGAGTGCTTTATCTGACGGGCTGCGTCGTAGTAAGGCTTATGTGTTGTTTGTTTTTTTTTTCGTTTTTTGTATGTGCGTGTGTGTTTAAAGGGGCACTGACACATCAAAATCATATTTTTATTATTATCCGAAACGATTGAAAACGGTGCCGGGACATTACCCTCAAAATTCGAAACTTGGGAATTCAGTATTTGTGAATTAAAAAAACAATTTCCAAATGCTGAATTTGAAGGTTCCCGCGCGGTCCCATGCCAGACGCAGTCAGTCAAATTTTGCGGTCTCCTCCGACTCCGACTTTCCCTCGGACCTCCGCTGACCCGAAGCGAGGAGGGAGGCGAGGATAGGAAGAGAACCGGCGCGGGAAAAAACCGGTTTCTTTGCCGACACGCCGGTCTGCTCCGAGCGCCGCCAAAGAGAGGGACACAAATCTAGGAAGGGACGTCTCACCGAACTCTGATTTTTGGTATTTCAAAAGAAGGGCCGTAGTGCGTTCGCAATTGCGTTAAAAAACATGTTTTACGATTGCCATTATTAAATGTTATAGAAATGTCGCCTACAAAGCTTCTAAATTTCCTGATTTTTGACGTCATCGATCATAAGAAGCAAGGAGGTAGCGGCGGGAGATTTAAACGCCAAAAATAAAAAGGCGCGCGCGCGCGCAGAAAATTTTTTTCGCGATGCGGTTTTTTTGCGTGTTTATGACTACAACTTGCGTCGTTTTAGACAATAAAAAAAATACGACCTTTGGGGTGTCAGTGCCCCTTTAAAGGCAGGTTCTAGTGTTTCGCGCTGTCTTCTGTCAATAACGACTCCGTTCTTGAGCGACAGGGCATTAATGATGGATTCTGGTTCCGAATGTCGGGGCGTCACTCGGACGTTTGACAAATTATTTCGATGGAATAATTTTTACGAGATGAAATAATTAGGGAGTTTTAGTACGTCGTCCCGATAACTCGGATAACGACATTCAATACTCCCTCGGTACCTTTCCGCATGAATTGTATCGAAACAGGAAAAACACTCGGTTCAAGGAGCTTATTACTATAGCTAGCGAAGCGAGCACCAACCATGGGTTCCGAGTTCGACAGCCGGCGAGAAAGTCAGTGATCTCGCCGACTTTCTCGCCGGGTGTCCATCTTGTTGCAACTGAGTACATGATACCAGCGGATTCGTAGTAATAATTTATCGACGCAATTGCAGCCCGTAGCAACTAAAACCATCTGCATGAAATCTGAATGGTAAGCGCAGGTGCCTGCTGTCTCGATCGTATTTTTGAGAGAACGAATAGGTCTCGACGGCAACGGCCCGGCCGTCTCCTCTCCACAGAAGCAAGCGGTCGCTTTCGATGTTTGATCCTATATACGGCCTCGCACATCCGCCGTCGGCGCAAAAGGAAACGAGAGAGTTTCTGACCCGTCGCTGGGCCCGTCTCAGAGCCCTCGGTGCGGCGCTCACGTGCTGTTCCTCTGGTGTCAGCGCTGACTCTGACAGACGCGCGACACGCCCGCATTGATTGTTGCGTCGCATGCCGGCGCGCCTTCCGGTCTGTGCAACCCGACGTACTGTCCCTCGGTGATTACTGGTGGATTCCGGAAACGCGGTATGGAGACTAAGGCCACAACTGCTGACCTCAACGGCCCGTCCGGTTGTTGTAGTGATGCCGACGGCCTTCCGGACTGCGAACCGGAACTGTCGCGTTACTAGCGAGACTCGGAAACGCTGACGTGCCCAGACCATAACGCAGTCACGCCAGGTATGTCCCAGCTTGCTCACTCGCAGGCAACAAACGCAAGTCGGGTGTTACTTGGTCAGAACTTCATCAGCGACGCGTCGAGCACGTGACAAGTCCGAGGTCTTCAAGCGCTCGCGCTCTTGCAAGCTTAATAGACTTTTGTTTCGTTTTTCACACAGTTTAAGCGTTAGTGGCGGCACTCTGTTCCCCGATATTGTTGTGGGAGCCGCCATCTTGGTGCTTTGTACAAAGCAGACGCAACTGCTGATTGTCTTGATTCTAAGTGCGACTTGCTCAGCAAGATTCTTTGTAAAGAAGCTATATAGTGTAATATTGCTATGCTTTGTCGGGAATCGTTTGAACATTTCTGAGAGCTCGGAAAGGCGTTTCCCGTGATTTCAGATATCTGTCAACCACGAGTTTAAGCCCTAAGGTGGGCAGGTGTCGTTACGCGGAAGCGTAGCTTATTTAGTGGCACTATAGTATAGGCTAAGATGCTGATTATAGCAAGCCGGGCCAGATGTAATATAGGGACACAATAACATGCGATGTTTCCCCACTAGGGAGGGCAATAAAAGTTAAATGTTGGGTTTGGCATAACGTTCCTTTGCCGTTTTCTCAATAGCTATTTTGTATGTAGAGGTGATAATAACTAGCATGCCGGGAAGTGTAAACACCGGGAATTCCGAAAATGTGTTTAGTTCGGCTAGCTCGAAAAATCGCCGGAGCTTTGTTTTAAATGGATGGTGAACCGAAATTTGGACTTCAAAAAAACAATGCAGGAGATGTGGGCGGGACCCTACAATCCCTACAACACTACTCGTAAGGCGATATCTCGAATGGACGGCCGTATTTTTGGAAAAAGGGGTAGAGATTGAACGAGGCCGACGAGGCGCGTGACGTCAAGATATCTCGTTTCCTCCTCTCTTCGCTTCGCCCCTTCAAGGTGGCGAGGCGGTGAAGACGTGGCCGTTCCCTCTCCTTCTCGGAGAAACAAGACGTGAACATATCTGTCAAATAAAGGCCCGTTCACACAGTTGCGTTGGGAGCGACCACTGCGCTTACGAACGAATGCAACCGGTTGGAACGACGAGTTACCATAGCAACGAAGCGCCAAACGGTCGTTTCGTTCGTGTTCGTTCGCAACGCAAGGAGTTGAGCCGGGCTGAACTTTTTCTTACGTTCGGGAACGACGGGAGCGACAGGCCAATCACAGGTCGAGGAGAGCTCGGTCGCGCGCGTTGCATGCCGGTCGTGCCAGGCTCCTTCAGTCCGCAAACATGGCGTCGGTGGTGATCGTCGACGTGGACGGCGTGGTGGAAACTTCTCATCGTTCCCCGTAAAAGCGCTATCCTTGACTGTGAATTCTCGTCGTGTGTCGCTATGATAACCCAGCACGTACTAGAAGGGAAGATACACCTACTCGTGCGGCGATCTCGTGGCGGCACTCTCAAGACAGCAGAAACGCCCGTGCCGTCGTGTTTGTTTATTTCGACTACAGTGGTGCTTTCTTAGCATTCGTGTCCTCGAACATCGCCCGGATTTCTTTTTTGGCGCATTCCATGCGTGTGCTCAAGTTCAAGGTATTACTGGTGCGTACCGTATAAAGGATGCGAATTTCCACGCGTTTTCATCACCCGAGAAAGGTGATTAGTGTTAGCAATCCTGAACGCTCGCAACGTTTATCTGATCACGAAATTATATTCCTACGTTGCTGTATCGCTGCTAAAATTACATCGTCTTTTATGATCGTAGAAAAGGCGTGTGGCGAGATTTGTACTGTTGGCAAAGTCGTGTATTAAAGTCGTGATTCTGCAAGACGGCGTACTGCATCTTTTTCTTTTTTTAATGCCCTACCCTGCAAGCGTATCCTGAACAAAAAAAAAATAGAGTTTAAGGTCATAGAAGACGGTCTGTCTATTTTCTGTTACGCAAGTGAGTGGCAGCGCGTCCCCTTCTTTTTAGAGGCACCGCTGAAACAGCTGACGGCGGCGGAGAAGCGGCGGCCGTGCTGCCGACCCGCTGCGCTTGTGGCAGTGTCGGTGCTTGCAGGAGTGTACGCGCGGCGCAGAGCGGTCGCTCTGGTCACAACGGACGCAGTCGTGAATAACGGGTTCGTTTCAGATGTCTGAACCAGCCTTTACACAGCTATTGTAGGCGCACAGCAGATCTTCGTGACAGTACGCCGTAGCCGACACCTCCGGCTGTTCCGGTGAGGATTTCGCGTCGGGCTGGAAACCGTCCGCCATGTTTGTAAGCGTAGCTGGATTGCTTTCTATTGGCTAGGAGCAAGAGCTGAAGCTCGTTTCTCATTGGCTGTTGATTCGTGTTGTTGCATGCGGTTCCATGTGTGTGTACACGTCGCGCACGGTTGTCGTTGAAGTCGGAGCGGTTGCATTCGTTCATAAGCATAGTGGTCGCTCCGAACGCAGTGTGTGAACGGGCCTTAAGCCTCCTTCTTCTGAAAAATACGGTCATCTGTTCGAAATATCGCTGTATATTAGTGATGTTTTGGTGTTTGTAGCATCCCGTTGCACGCTTTTGCCGCCGTGTTTTGTGGAATCCAGATTTCGGTTCAGCATCCCTTTTAAAGAGCAACTCCACTCAATACCAAAACGTTGGGTATAATGGGTGATTTCAATCTGCTAAGTAGTAAATGGGCCTACGTCATTTGTTTCACAAATGGTGAAAACTTTTTCGTCCGTTTTTTTTTTTTTAGATATGATCAGAAAGCTAAACGGAAAGTTCGGCTCCGACGCTCGACATTAGCCCCGCGTTGTCAGCCATAGCTAACCATGTGGTTGTGAACACAACACTGCCACGAGTGCCAAAGAGCACCCATAATAATTGTTGTGCTTCATTCTCGGAGGCATCTGTTTTGTTTGTGGTGCAAACAGTCACGTAAACTTTCACTCAACAGAAAAAAGAAAACGCAATGCGCACATAAAAAAAAAGTTTTGTTTTTGTGGTGACAACGAACGCAGTAGAAAATATAATGACTCTCACACACTATAAACACTTCATTTCTGCGATATGGTGAAACAGGATCAACTAAATGCTTACATAAACTTAAAAAAAAAATAAAGCTGTGGCATGTTTGGTAGAAGTAATGCAACATGTGTCGAGAACAATGAGCATATCTCTAGGCTAATGTATTCAGAGCCGGGAATCCACACTAGACATCTTTGCACTCCTAGGGAGAGTTCAGTTTCACCCCGGGCGAACAGGGGTGTTAGCTCTGGGGTGTTGTTAGCACCCACCTTAAGGTGTTCCAGAGCACCCTTAAGCCACGGTCACACTGCTAATACATCTAACAAAGGACACCGTCAGTTAAAGTGTGTTGTTGTTGGTCCTCCCGGTGGCGTGTGGAGGCAGGTTCCTCTCCGATGGGCTTGAGCGTGGTTGCACGGACGTCGCTGAGTGACGGGTCGACTCACTGCTTGAGTAGAACTATGTGCATTTATTTACGCTCTAGTTACAAGTCCCAACTTGGGAAACCATCCTGACTAGTCTAGAGTCTCGACCCCCGTCCCCAATTTCTCTCTATCAAATCCAAAGTCCGAATCCCCCAAAATCCTTGTAGAGTCGTTCTCTGCAATTTTCCCAGACTGGCTGGCGCCAACAGTTAAATTATTACTCCGGGCAAAACGCGACAATTTTACACTAAGCGGCAAAACCCTCTACACAGAGGCACACTCGGTTAACATCCACAAGCCGCTCCAAGAACGGGCCGTCACAGGGATCGTCCGAGCAGACTCCCGAAACCCGAGACGTTTGTTAACGACCGCGGGGGACCCGCTCCCACCTCTCGGCCGCACTGCCCCCACAAACGCTCCCTCAAAAACGCCGACCCCAACATAGAAAGATAAACAAACCAATGCCGACGCAACTCTGGAAGGTTCTAACAAAAGAAAACACCTTAATTAATAAGCGGGATTTTCATATACTTAACTCCGTCTGAGGCGTGTTTTTTCCTCGTATGGCGGTCACGTATGGTGGTCTTACAAAAACTGTCTTTAGGCATGTTTCAATCATGTGTATGAAGCAAACATGTTTCAAACATGATTGGGGCGTGTCAGCAAATAATCATGTCACCATGTCTGCAGCGAACTTTTGTATGATGTATTAAGCCGGGGTCACACACTGCTCTTAACATTGCACAAAAGACAGTCTGCAAGCACGAGTCACCGCCATATCCGTGGTTCGAATGCCGCGTGCCCACGTTTCTCTTCGAACGCATTGCCGCGCGGCATTTGAAGCACGGATGTCGCAGCGACTCGCATTCGAATCTGTTTGCAGACTGCCTTTTGTATGACGTATGAGCAGCGTGACCCTGGCTTTAGGCTTAAGGGTGTGAGCCCTTAGGTGGGTGCTAACACCCTTAGCATGTTTAGGTGAGCCCTGTGGGTGCTAACACCACAAGGTGTTTCAGTAGCACAGTTAGGGTGTTAACTCTAAGAATCCTGCTACACCGAACGATATTCTACAGTCATGTTACAACTCCCTCCGGCTGCGCTCCTCAGGTACACATATATACAGTTTACATGCGGCATGCAACCAAGTACAGAGAGAGAGAATGAGACTTTATTTGTTCTCAGGAAACCCTGGTCCAGGTCTCCTAGGGGTGGGGGATGTGGTCAGGACCTCGTACCCCTGAAGCACTTGTGCCGAGACAGTCTTGGCATGAGCCGCGAGGGAGTCTGCTCGGCGATGTCTAAAGGCTGAACTCCATGGGACGAATATGCTGCGAATAACCGACGAATTTTGGCCGGCGGCTTTGCTCTGCGCGTGGAATCAACACAGTGGCTGCTACGTCGCGCGCAAAGCGAGCGTGCCGTCGGGCGGCGTTCGCCAGTTATTCGTCACATAATTCGTTCCATGGAGTTCAGCCTTAAGGGTGGCGCCAGCCACTCCTCCCAGGAGGTGATTTCGGGGGAAGGGGGATGAGGGGGGTAAAGGGGGCACGCCCAATATGTGTGACGCGGCCAGGGGTAGGTAGAGAACACATTAATATAGATGGCATATGAGGTACGCGAGGCATTAGGGTCACGACCCTGTTGACTCCTCCTCCGCATAGTACACTTGGCAGTTGACATTTCATCCAGGAATACCTTCCTTTTTATTTTATTTTTCATCGCCGATATTTTACGTAAAGCCTTATTGCTCGAAGCTTATAAACTTCATGCCAGTAAATAGTCTTGGTATACAGACGATATTTATTCGACGCAGTCGCAAAAACAACCTCTGCCAAAGCGGTTCCATTGTTCCAATCGGATAAGGGTCGTTTCCCCGCACTGAACTCTATAGAGTATGGGTCGTACCCCTTTACACCCTTTTCAATAAATGAAAGGGTACAAAGGGTGTATTAAGCAAAATAGGTGCACAGCGATGGGTCGAAGTGTTGAGCTTATAAGAGGGCACCAATCTAAATGTAGGGGCTTTTGGGGGTGTTCTATACGCGAACGAACTCTGAAGCAAACAGGTGAGCGAGGCGGTGATTAAGTATTCATTGGACTGGCCCGTGTGTTCGCGCTCAACGCACTCATCATGACCCTCTGTCGGTCGGCGGACTACGGACCGGGTCAAGTGGATTCCACTGCTTATCCCGGAGAAACAAGGGGGAGAAGATAAGACAGACCGGAGTGCGCATCTGCGAGCGATAGGGGCTTCGTGATAACGACTCGTTCACTCGAGGACTGCTTCGACGTTATCGCGCCCTTCCGAGTGTATATTTCGGGTGTCGCGGAAGCGCAGGTGTACCCGCGTCACACTCGTAATGTTTCGTGCCGCACGACCTCTCGACGTAATCTTCACTTGCACACGGCGGGCTCCAGGCCAACTCGATGATCGGATAGCGAGTTTCCCACATTCCAAACCGATCGCCTCCGACTCAAACCACATCGCACACAACAAGCTCTGAGTAACCGTTCATTCGCTCACGTCCTGGTGCTACGGGGGCCCGGGTCGCGGTGGTTCATTGTCCGCAGCGCCCCCTTTCCTTTGGGCTACACTTGGGGATGATGTCAGCCCCTTCTCGGGAACGATATGTGACGTGACGCATCTTATTATCGCTGCCCAAGGACGTTGCGGCGCTAGCCAATGAAAGGAGGTTAAAAATGGCCGATTAGAACGCCGACGAACAAATCGCCAAACAAGAAGCACGATCATAAAGGCCATGCCTTGTGTTTTTTAAGTTGTCAGCGACATATATATTTTTCCTCAGAGAAATCGAAAGAAGTGGTCAAGTAACGTAAAAAAAAGAACTAGAATCAAACATAGAACATATACATATGCATGTATATATATGTACATATACATATATATATATATATATATATATATATATATATATACGTGTACATGTAACGGACATGGTGGGGGCCGAAGGCGTGGGTGTAACTGAGAAGAAAAGCAAAACCCTGATGAAAACAGCAACAACGGACGGTTTATTCTTCGACGTTTCGGCCGGAGTCCGGCCTTCGGACGAAGGCCGTCCGAAGGCCGGACTCCGGCGCCGAAACGTCGGAAGTATAAACCGTCCGTTGTTGCAGTTTTCATCAAGGGTTTTTTCACTCAATGTGTATATATATACATATATATACATATACATACATGTATATATATATATATATGTATATATATATACCGTATTTACTCGAGTAATAGCTGCACGTTTATGAAAAACAAAAAAAAACAAACGAGGGTTCGCTTTTTCGCGCAGCACGCAGATTATCAATATCCCCGCGATCGACAGCATGATTCCAGCTGTTTACAAGACAGAGAACGTCTTCGTGCCAAGTTACCATCTGTGACGATTGAATTTGTATGGAGAATCGTTATCTCGATCTGGTTATTCGCTATGTTATTTATGCGCAACACAATGATTGACTGTATATGTGTTCTGTGGGAAAGCACGTGCAAGGGCCTTGTTCATAAATAGTGCGGCTGTTACTCGAGTAAATACGGTACATCGGATTCAGGAACATAGGCGTGAATTCCGAACATCGAAATGTTTTATTCAGCGTGCAGGTCCCGCAGACAAGCATGCTCATCCATGCTTTAGCGGGCCGGTATATGTACAATGCGAAAGATGCAATTAATATTGGCTCTTCTTCTTCATCTTCTTCTTATTATTATTAATTATTATAATTATTATTACTGTTATTATTTAAATATATTCGCTTTATATGTAAAGACAACAGCCTAGTTTTTTTCTTGATTCTTTTGTTTTGTTTGGTACTGACGAATGTCCGACACCGTTTACGCATGAAAACGCAGAGGGAGCCCCGAACTCTATTGTTGATATAGTGTTTGGAAGGAAGGACGGAAGGAAAACAAAAGTCAGTGCACCTCAGACAATCTAAAAAATCTGTTGCATCTACTTACCCGTAAAGTTTCTTTTTTTTTTTTTTTTGACGATGGCCGGGTGATTGGCGACGTGGGACACATATTCGGAGTCAAACTGAGGACTCCTATACAATCAGGATATCCGTCAGCTCTTCAATCTGTGGGAGAAGTGTGTGTCGCCTCGCGTACGTGATGCATGTGTGGAGATGAGACTATAACCTCACCGCCGACGCTGGTGATCGCGGCTCTCTTTCCTCATTAGTTATTATTCATACATACTACCGGCCGCCAAGGGGCAGCCAAGGTAGGAAAACCACCGTTGAAAGACCTAGAAAATAAAAAATAATAATGAAGAGTGTGGTACCATTGTACCCATACTAGGAGCAGAACGCCTACTACTTTCTTAAAAATAAACAGAACTCTGCACAAAAGATCGGGGAAAACACGTCATTATCATTTTCTATTAAAAAAAATAACATTATAGAAGCGGAAAAAAAGGAGTACATCATGAATGTAATAAACCTGAAAGATCAAAACGCTTGGTAATAACAGCAACTCTTAGGAAGCGCAGGACATGTCGATTGCCGGACATCTTCTTATCGCTCCGCAGCAGGCAATAACATTGTGACCTTAGCCGATAAGAACACCGGAGAACGAATTACGAGATCACGAACCAAGAAGCGTCAATATAATAATAGAATGGCCAAGCTGTCAGTATAGCGTTTTTTTCGTTATAAGATAGCATATCGCAACGAGGAGACACTACCATGATTGGGTAGATAGAACAGGAAGAAAGACGAGGAACAGCCCAAATGGCAGCGTCACATTGACTATGCGCACAGCAAGTCGTCTGTTTCTTGCCCAGGAGTAGCCCAACTCGTCCAAACTAGGGCGCCTACATGTTAGTCCAAACAGCTCGCCATTCTGATAGGTCACGCCCCCTTTGGTCTCGAGTGACACAATGAATAATGCGGGAATTTGCTCTCTTTTTTGTCCATTGTTTCCGGTGGAGCCAAGTATCAATTCTATCGTACCCACGCAGCAGGTGGAAGCGAGGTGTCCACACTGCTGATATGGATCGATAAGGCTATCGCTGATTCCATTGCGCAAGGGCCAACGCGCAGCATCAGCACCTTCCGGGCTTTGAAGCTGTGACCTCGCTCCTATAGCTTTCGTTCGTGCCCCGAGAGGAATTAGCGAGATAACAACCGCAGCATAAATGGCGCCGTCTACTACCGTGGCCGGTAAATTGAATGTCGTAACATGCGTTTATTCTTGAAAATACACAACGTCGATCGTGACAGGCTTACGCGGCTGTTCGCTCACTGAGGCATTGTTGACTTACGTTTACTGCCACCTTAAAGGGATACTTCAGCGAAATTTGAAACATACCCGTCGTGTTCAGAAATCGGCTGAATATGATCCACAATATCCGTAAATGAGAATCGCACGTTTGTATTTTGAGCCTCATGGCTGTATTTTTTGTTATAAACGGCTCACTCTAGCAAACGCTCGGAGAGCAGCCAGCGGAGAGCACGTCACATCCGGCGCAATCGTGACGTAGTCTGTCTCGGGATGAGCAAAGCGCGGCGAGGCTGACGTCGTCAGGATGCCCTAGCCGTTCCAGCCACCGAAGCGGTCAAAGCACTCTTATCGATCAGGACACGCGCAACTAACCGCATAGCTGCTTTGTGTGAGTTTTGCGTGACGGGTTAATCTTCTATAATCTTGTAGAGGGAGAATAGCGACGTCTGGGACACGCAGAACGAAAGTCCGCTGGGTGGGGATTCCTCCCTCCCTTCTCTTGTTCTGCGGTAGAGCTGTCGGGATGACGTTGCAGGTATAGGCGACGCAGTTAGTCGGTGTCACTACCTGTCACGGTTCCTTGACGGGCATTTCACAAACGAGGCTTTAGCGACGTCCGTCAGGTGCTGCTTTCGCTTATTGTTTTAATCGTTTAATTTTGTTTTTAAAAACTTCTTTTCGTGTCTTTTTAACAAGATATTGGTGTGTCCGATGTGATACTGATCCGCTCTGACCACGTATAGACAAAAAAAATCACCGAAATATCGTTTGTAGTGTATATATATATATATATATATATATATATATATATATATATATATATATATATATATATATATATATATATATATATACACATATCCTTTTACACGCATAAACCAAAACATGAGCTCCAGAACCCCGTTGTAGTATCCCTTTTAGTGATCCGTTTTACGCACTTGCGCTTGACCACGACCAACTGAGGCCGTTATCGACACTCGCGGCCGAGCAGGACCGGCCGGGAACAAGACCGGGTTTAAGCCTCTTTGCGATTCGGCTTAGGACCCGCTCGCGGCAGCGCATCCGGCTCCTACGCCGTCGCAAGAGGCTTAAATACGCGGTCTCGGTCAGTCCTACTCGGTTGCGGGGCATGTGAACGGGCCTTGGAGACAGGGCCGGTTTTATGCCTCTCGCGACGGCGTAGGACCGGCTGCGCGCCCGGAAAAATCAGCCGGTCATAAGCCGTCACAAGAGGCTTGAAAACCGGTCTTGCCCTTAGTCGACCCCAGTCAAGCGCAAGTGTGTGAAAGGGCCCTTAACCACAAGGGCAGAGGATGTCTGACATGTCCGATATGTCCTTATTGTGCTGCATCTTCTTTGACAAGCACCGTATACCAACATTGCACCGAGTCCGACTCTGCTGGAAACACTGGTTACGGACTCAGTTGAACTTGAGGCGAATAGAGGCTTCACCTTCGACTCGCTCGTCGCTGTCCTTCGTTCTGCACGGGCCCACTCACGAGACGCCGTGGTGCTCTCAGGAGGACTGCCAGCGCACTATCCGTCGTCGCTGGGATTGGACGCGAGACCCAGCCGAACGCTCACTGCAGCACTCGTGCCCAACCAGCGCCCCTTCGCCGGCCTCCGCTTTCTGTGCCGGTGAAAATCTAGCAAGTATAGAAGGCCTCGTTTGGGTTCTGAGCCTTTGAGTTGTGCGTTCAAAACTAACGTAAAGAAAATAAAATATGTATACAAGACACGGGGTGAAATATTTTTGCACCACTGCTGCGCCATTCGTTTGTGATGTTGGAAGTTTGAAAACAAATTTCAGAGTTTTTTTAGGAAGCGCGTGGATAGCCCGTCTGTCGCGGCATCCTTCGAGACGCCGCCGCACTGCTGATGCGTCATCTGAAAGTGCAATCTGCCAGACACTGTCCGAACTGTCATTTCTTGCCCTGTAAAACTGTCCTGATCGCAATATTTAAAAAATGCAGTAGTCTAAGAAGTGATCATTTTAATTTGTTTAGGATGCAATATACGTTGCATATGGTCGTCTAAACAAATGAAACGTAGTACCGCTATTCGTCCTGCTATATCAAGTATTAGAACTTTGAAGGTAAAGGTAAAGTCGTGAGCATCACCGCGCCCGGGCAATATGAGGTCCAGAGATTCAAATCTTGGCTCCGCCGTTTATTTGGAAGTTCGGCGGTTTCTAAAAAATTATGTTTCATTCGATCAAGTTACGTTGCAGTATCATCTGCATAATTTATATATATATATATATACAGGGTGTTTTTTTTTTTTAATCTTCAACAGATTTGTTTCAAAAGCCGTGAAAAGTTAAGACTTATGGCGCTTGTGGAGGTGAGTTATACGGCCAGGGGGACATATTATAGGGGCTAATCGTAACGATCAGTCATTAATGAATCACACGACCCTTACCAGAAAAGACATATGGTTCCAATTAGAAATTTGTCATAATTGAAACCCCTAAATCATCATTTTAGCATTTATTATGAAGAGCAGAACAAAGTACAGCCAGAGCAGGTACAGTTAGAGGTTACATAAGGCGCTCAAAGCGATTTTTCCGTCTCTATCTAGCCCCAGCCTTGTACCTGCTCCACGAGAGGGTAACTTTGTACACTACTACACTTCCACAAAGGCAATACGTAACTGAACAG
>JAZHYW010069081.1:0-11809 GCA_037355805.1 Ixodes ricinus
CTAGACATGTTGGTTCAGAGCCCAGCATGCGGGCATGTTCGCCGCTTTGGAAGGCGAGCAAAGCACGCGCCACACGCACGAACGCTGAAAATGGTACCGACCAGAAGCGCTTTTCTGAAATGGTCTATAGATATTTTGCTAAATTAATTAATCACCAAGGAGCATATGCATGTTACAAGAGTAGTTACACGTGCTGGCGTCTGTAACAGTAACTTTTATAAAGAAAATCTAGAACAAATGGCACGATCCCTTCATGTAACACGAGCGTGTGGGGCATCTGTACCCGTATTCCGAGCCTTCTCTGTGGTGATAGGGTAACTTTTCAAAGGATGTATTGCGTGACTCTTCGGCCTTGCTTCGCCAGCGTAACTGCCAGCTTCAGATAAGCTTTAGTGTACCGAGTTGCAAAAACGACTCTCTCAAATTCACAGTTGCTTCGGTTTTTGTTTTACTTTACTTTTTCATAGTTCAACGCGTACGCCAAGGTCATACTTTGAGCAACTGGAGATCATTATAGCACAAACGCCCCTGTTTTCTCTCTATTTGACGCTAGAAAGGCGGGCGCGAGCGTACCCAATTGCCGGCCGCGCGCCTCGCTGCCCGCCGGTGACGTCACGTTTTGATGGCGGGGAAAGCTAGGGAAAGACTGGGGAAAACGATGTATTGGTTTTAGCAGCGAACAAAATATCACTCTTTTAATTAACTAGAATGAGTCTGGAGGAACGAGATAGCATTTCGGAATCAGGAAGCCATCCGCATTCAGATGATGTCTTTGGATTAGGAAGCTCAAAAATCGAGGAGTTGTGAGTATTTGGCACATGCTATTTCCTTGGTACTATAGACGTGATGTCTAAAATTGTAACGAATATGTTTTGTCTTTGCTTTGTTTCCTTTGTGCTTCAACGTTGAATAGATAATTGAAGAAAATGTTTGTATGATTGTAAAAACCGAGTACCGCTTAAAACTATTGTTTCAGTGGACTGCCCGTTCTCAGGCATAGGCACGCAAGTGCTTTTTGTGAGACGGTTCTTTTTGTACCTTGATGCGGATTTGTGAATAAACTATTCTTTTATTCTTATTATTATTATTCACGCCGATTCGTGGCGACACTCTGCTGCGGCTTATTACAAAAATGTTAACCCACCTGGCCATCCCGTACACGCCGCTTCGCGGCGACAGTCTCATGCAGGTATTAGAGAAAATGGTTAATTTGAGCTGTCGATGGAACGATCTGTCGATGAAACAATCTGTCGATAAAACATCGCGTGTCGATGAAACGATCTATCGATGAAACGTCGTTCAATTAGCTGATTTCCACCGGTGCCACATGCGTCGAGCGCCGCCATGTTTTTCGAGGAAAAATAAAGAAAGGAGGCGACATCACCCCAGACTCCGATTTTCGGTATTTCAAAAAGAAGGGCCGTAGTGCGTTCGTAATTGCGTTAAAGACATGTTTTGCAAATGCCGTTATAAAATATTATAAAATGTCGCTTACAAAGCTTCTAAATTTCATAATCGATTACGTCACAAATAAAAGAAGCGAGGAGGTGAGGAGCGGGAGGGGAATACGCCAAAAATAAAAAGGCGCGCGCGCGTGCGTGGGAAATGTGTTTTCGTGTTCTGGTATTTTTTTGCATGTTTATGACTACAACTTGCATTGCTTTCAACAAAAAAATAAATACGACCTTTGGGGTGTCAGTGCCCCTTGAATGAACGGTAAAGGTGCGAGCGCGCACTATAAAGTTTGTATAGGCTATTCGTATTTAAACGAGTGAGAGACCAGACGAAAATTCAATGGCGTTTTGGAACCAGTGAGGTCATATTAAGGCTGCGGTCCCACGGCAGCCATCTTGAACAAGGCGTTAGTTCAACCAATAGATGGCGACACGCACCCGTGGGGTGGCCGAAACATTGGTTCACGGTGGGATGGCTCGAGCACCATCACGTTCCCCTCGTGGCCTTGCTCGCGCCGCTGCCAGCTGTGCTCAGCTGGCTCAATAGCGTGGCCCAGCAAACGCATGTATGCGAGAATGTCAGGCTTTGTATAAATTGTTCTCTGATATAGGGAGATGCGGTTCGGCGGTTGTCACGGGCTTTCGCAATAAATCTTACCAAGAAGGAATCAATTGTTGATTGACGTGTCAATATTCTTTCAATGAAAACTTCTTCTGCAGGAATGCACGCTCAGTAGACTCAATCTTCCAAGACACCAATGGAAGCGGACGTCAAGTAAACTGCTTCGCAATTTACGGTACTTACCTCACCATTATAATGACGACCGAAAAGTGACATAACGAAATATTGTGTTTCACGGGATCCGGAAGATTTTGTAAAGGTTGTTACATTATAGTTCCCAGAAAACAAACGCCGTTGCAATATTTTCGGAAGTACCGACACATATAATGTTGTAAGTACAGCTTAGGAGGAGTATGATGAAAACCATCAGAATAAATAGGAAGACGTTTATTTGCAATGAAGACGCTATGAATGAACGGCGTTTAGCGACGGCAAGTTATGAGCGTATGGGAATTTATAAGTTCACGTGATTGCTAACTATGGACATGCGGACAATGACGACCTGTTTTGTCGGGAGATGGAGTAGCGGTGATGACCTGATATCGGACGACTCGTGGCAGACGAACAAGCAAGTTTCTTCTCAGCGAATGGTAAGCGTCCAGTGTCAAGCACAGCACGTGGCTACCGACGTTGTCGACGTTTCGAACACTTACCGCTTTCGACAAAAGTGCTGGCACCTGGGCTAACTTTGTGGAAAGAGTCGAAGGCTTCCTCGAGTCCAGCGCCATCATGAACTGTAACTGAAAACGATCCACTATTCAGTCTGTGGGTGGCGAAACGTATCCGCATCTGCGGAGTCATGGTCGATGCGTACTCTAAGTGGTTGGAAGTTTACACGATGCCTGCCACGATCCGTACAAACGCGTCATTGACGTTCTACGCTCTCTTTTCCCTACTTCTGCCCTACCGAAAATACTTTTCTCTGATAACGCGCCAAATCTTGCTTCAAATAAAATAAACAAATCCCCCCCCCCCAAAAAAAAAAAAAACGGCATCAGGCATTACATTAGTGCACCATACCATCCTGCAACTAACGGGCAAGCAGAACAGATGGTGTGCGAAACGAAGAAAGCCCTCTTGAAGCTTACGGAAGAAGCAGTTCAGTGAAGAATCGCCAGGTTCTTGTTCCAGCAGCACGCGACGGTCTCATCTTACACGGTAAAAACACCCGCCGAAGCAATGTTCGGCGGACGAAGAGCCACACCCTCGATCTCATGATACTATGGCCATGAATGAAGATCGAGAGATTCCCAGATCGGGAGTAATGGCAGATTATTCGGTCGGACAACTCGTCTACGTGAGGAATTTCAGCGGAAGTCGGGCCTTCCATGTAAAACTTGAGTAGAAAAGGCTCTATGGTTGACAAGAAGGTGTCATCCCTCTGAATACGTTGGATATCAATGCCCTTGAGTGTAAATATAACGAAATCACAAAACTCTCTTTGTGTATTGTGTAACTGCCCTTGTATTTGGTAGTAGAGGCTGTGGTGGTGATTTGGACCTTTCACACCAGGCTCCTTTTTCTTATTTTTCGCCTCATACTCCTTTGCGGTTTCAGTAGGCTTCAAGAATCTTTTGGAACGGGGACACTTTACGTCAACGAGGCCATTTGTTCCAAGTAGTCAATCAGGGAATGCTGCTAGAAATCCGTCCTTCATATTAACGAATAAGCCGCACTTCTGCACATTGCAGTTTTCCTGTTCCACGTACAGTTGTAAAGCAGCATCCTCATTGATTCTACCATATTCTGTTGCGGGTGAAGAAAGGTCTTTGGGTACACGATACTTGAAACAAGTCTGGCACTGTACGTTGTGGTTCGACACCCACTAATATCGTCGTCCTTATAGAGCCTCATCATTTAATCATTACCTCGTCACCTCAAATTGCTCTTCATCAACAGTAAGTACAATAGGCTACCGCCATATTTACAATCCAAGAATTGAAAAATTGAGTCGTTCAATCCTTCAATATGTTTATTATTTATATAATGTTATTACGTTACATTACCTCGAGACGATCGACGTCCATCGTCGATCTTCAAATACTTATATAAGGGGGGGGGGGGGGGGCGATCGGTGGCCGAGTGCATGTCTAGCGCACACCAGCTCGGAGCACGTGGAGCGAAAGCTCGCGCTGCAGAACCCACCCCGCCCCTGCCCGTTTCGATCTGGAAGAGCATCATACCGGCGTGCGGTCGTGTATCACTACTGCGTGGTGCACGTTAAAGACCCCAGGTTTGCGGTTGTACCGCACTGGCTAAATTGCTCATCTACACCTGAGACACCAGACGCCCACTAAGGCAGACTAACTTCCGGCTGTATAAACATACACACAACAATTTGCAATTAGACGCACAATCACAAAGAACACAGCGTGCCGCCTCTTTTCTTTGGACCGTCTTTTTTTAACCAGCGCAAGCTCGCGCGTTCTCTCTTTTGAGACGGTTAGAACTAACGTTGATTAGAACAGTCGCACATAAAACCCGCGTTTCTCCTACCCGGCCGCTTCCTCCTCTCATTATGTGTAGGTGGTTAAAACTAAATAAGCTATAATAATGGTGTATTATTCATATTTAGTTTCAGTTTCAGTCAGGGGAAAGGAGGTTCGCGGGAAGTAGGGCCAATAAATGAGCTGCGCTTAGAGTATCGGCACTCTCTTCCCCGACAGTGTTGTGGGCGCCGCCATTTTGGTGCTTGTGCAGAGCAGGCGCAACTGCCGATCGTCATGATTCAAAATTGCGACTTCCTCAGCATTAGATTCGGTGTTAGGAAGCTCATGTAATATTGCTTTGCTTTGTCGCAAACTGTTTAAAGTGGAGGACGGAAAAGCGTTTCTTGTGATTTCAGATACAGCTTCAAATAACTGGCAACCATGATTTTAAGCCACAATATGGCCAAGTGTCGCTACTCTGAAGCGTAGCTTATTTAATGACACTATTCATGCCCTTGTTCAAGAAGCTTGTAATACCTGGAGGGGCCATGACGTGAGCCCCGTGGATTCCACAAGCCACTACCTTTTGACACCTGCCTCTTCCTCATTGTTCCCGCTAGTGCCAGTAAATTAGCTACGCTTCAGAGTAACGACACTTGGCCATATTGTGGCTTAAAATCATGGTTGCCAGTTATCTGAAGCTTTATCTAAAATCACAGGAAACGCTTTTCCGTCCTCCACGAATGTTTAAACAACCCGCGACAGAGCATAGCAATATTGCATCAGCTTCCTAGCACCGCATCTAATGCAGAGGAAGTCGCACTTTTGGATCATGACGATCGGCAGTTGCGTTTGCTCTGCACAAGACCCAAAATGGCGGCGCCCAAAACAATTTTGGGGAACGGAGTGCCGATACTTTAAGCGCAGCTCATTTAGTGACTCTAGGCATGAAGTGAACTCGGGTGTATTCTTTCCCTCTTCGTCTTTATCGTTTATTGATTTCAATTATATCGAATAATGAACACTTTATATCACGCTACGCTTGTGTAATTATTTGTCTTAGATTTATTAACCTGACCCAGTACTTAAACCGTTCATTTATCGATAGTAAATCTTCAAATATATTTTCTAA
Source organism: Ixodes ricinus (assembly GCA_037355805.1). Classification (NCBI taxonomy): domain Eukaryota; kingdom Metazoa; phylum Arthropoda; class Arachnida; order Ixodida; family Ixodidae; genus Ixodes; species Ixodes ricinus. Next base: position 5,638 of record JAZHYW010069081.1, read on the forward strand.
ATGTGAAGGTAAAACGACACGGAGATTGATGATGATACAGACGCCAACGCCGCCCTCGAAAATTTTTTGAACTTAGAAATCAGCAGTTTTGTCTGCCATCCGCCAGGTAGCGCAACAAAACACCCAAACAGTTTTTAATTGTTTTTAAAATTAGCTAAGCTCTACAACTATCAAGAAACCAAAGCAAGATCATTGGGAAAATCTAATACATCGCAATGTATATCTATTCCATACAATAAATGTTATTAGATGCCAATAAATCTGTTTGATGTCCAAAAAGATGTGCGTCAAAAACAGGTAAGTTTGAAGGGCTCCCGGAGCGTTATGACTTTGAAAATAAAAAAAGCCACCGTCCACCTCTTGGGCAACTATTGTAGTTCTAAATGTTATAAAAGATTTTACCATAGTTTAATTATTTACTCAGCGGCATTTGAATTACCATGACTCGAAGCACAAAAAAGTGCTACGTTTGATATAGAATATCTAAACAAAAAAATTTTACACAACATTAAATTTTTTTCTGCATATTACCAATTATAAGCACTACATCTGTAGCTAATTTCATTGCCCTAGCGTTTGTCATTAAAAACATATTTGTGCTGAAAAATGTCAATTTTAGGGCAATATTTGGAGAGCTGAAAAAAACAAAGTAGTGCAAATACCAAAAAAGTATATCGTTACATTCTGCTCCGACATCATCTTAACAAAACTGCTCTATTGGAACCGTGTTATCTTTAATGAATCGTTCATAAAACATGAACCAGCGGAGCAAGTGAGGGTCCGCGCCATCATATTCGCAACGCTACAAATGCGCATGAACAGTATAAACCAATACATACATAATATCAAATGAAAGAGGATTGCATTGCCTTTCGAATGACATCAATCCCACAAAACAGTATTTAAAAGGAGATGAGTAATGACCTGCCAAAAAGTACCTAAACTGCCACATTCAGTGGGACCGTGGCCTTAAAGGGGTACTGAAACAAAAATTGAAATTTTCAAATTTCGTTCGGAAATGGGTTAAGCATGACGTGTAATAACCGTAATTCATAATCGCACGTTTGTATTTTGAACGATTGGCTATATTTTTCGTTCCAAACGGTGCACTCGAGCGAGCGCTCGAAGAGAAGCGAACGGAGGGCGCGATGCGTCATGGGATATCCGGCGCAAACAAAAACAGAAAGAAAAGTTTCCCCGCATTCGTGACGTAGCAAGGCTGGCGGGATTATCAGCTTTGCCCTTGGTGGCGTTGTCAGCGTTGTGGTGGTGTCAATAGCGTCAGCGCGTTACAACCGAGCCGTTCGAAGTGCCCGTGGGGTGACGAGCGTGTGGCTGGCCAAGAAGCACGTAGCTTCCACAGCACTGTCAGCTTAGGGCTGAACGGGGTGGGGAAAGCAACTTTTGTCCGAGTTTTGAGCGACTGGCTAATCTTCTAGGGGAGAATGGCTGCATCCGGCTGCACAAACGAGGGTCGAGAAAGAGGCGAGTCCACCCTTTCCGTTTTCTTGGACTGTTTGGTTCAATCCGCGATTTGTGAGTTGAGGAGGAAAGCTAAGAAGGAAAATGTTGAAATGCCAAAGAGCGGCGCTGCGCCTGAGGAATCTGCTACGTCACGACTACGTAGCAGATTCCACAACATTGCTAGACTACCTCCCATATAGGCTCCGCATGCATCCACCAGGTGCACATTGGAAGATCGTTTATTTAGCTTTAAAATTAGTTTTCTTGTGCCTTTCAACGTAAGACTGGTGTTTTTGAGGTTAGGGTGCAACATGCAACACATTCAAGCTAGAAAATGAGCGCTGAAATTTCGTTTCCCTACCCCTTTAAGTAGAGAGCATTTCGTGAACCTGTTAAACAAGTTCATCGGACAAAAACTAGGACTGCCTTGTGGTAATAAAAAGAACGCTTTGAAAATCGCGCGTTCAAGCTCGAAATCAGGGACCGACGAAACTGCAAGTGTATGCATGAACCGTTCCCTCTCGTTGGTGTGGCGGTCCGAACGTCTTAAGCAATGTTATTGTACATCAATTAACACCGCCTTGTGGTCGCTGGTTAACACTTCCAAAATCGCGCACTCAAGTTCCAAGCGTGTAGCTCTGCCTGATTTCACGCCTGCGGTATCGCCGGCTAACACCCACCTATAGCTTTATTCGCGTTATCGCGCCCGAGAACCTTTCTGGCAAAAATAGCGAAAACGACGTTTTTTATTGTTTCCATAATCAGAAGTCTTCATGTTTCTACGTGCAGTCATGGTGTCATCAGACGACGTATTGTCACATGGCGTCTGAATGTCACGTGATGTCAAGACACCACGTGACTCACGGCGTCACCTGACGTCATCAAGTCGCGTGGCGTCACTGTGCACCGTGACATGACATGACAATGTCACGACATGGTGTCAGGGGACGCCAGTTAACACATGACGTGATGCGCGGCGTGAAGTCAGAGTCCTGTCGAGCGGCGTGACGTCAATGTGGAATCTTTTGGCGGAGTGCCGAAAACGGCCAGCGTCGATAGGGTGCGCGGTCGACGGCGCAAAATCGGCGAAGTGTCCCATTAACTGCAATCGCAGTAATAAAACAAATGGGGAAGTTAAACACTTCAAATTGTTATCGTCCTTTCTGCGTGTTTTAAAAGGTTATGATTAGGGCTTCGTGTTTCGGTTTGACCCGATGAAAACTGATATGTCGGCCGAAGTCATTTGTCAAAATCCGGTTGTAACCAAAAGGTAGTATTCTAGAGCTGCACACACCTATATGTGCAAAGAAAAGTGTTGTAGAGACACCAGTAGTTAACTTTTTTCAACACTATTCTTTCGAGAAATACAACCTTCCTAACCCTACACTGGGTTGTTGTTGCACGGAATATCCATTATTCTTGACGGGTGTAAAAAGGGTGTAGGAAAGGCTACTGCGATGAAGTGAGGTGACCACCCTTTCTGAAGGATGTTCGCACGCACTCAAAGCTGCTTCAAACGACTTTAGCGGAGCTTTTTTAGCGACTACACGTCGAGTAATTATTATCTGTACAAACACGGACCCCGTTAATAGGGATACTCCGCTGTATATAGCACATTTTCGGGGACGGACTGGGCAATACCTGCATTTTGTCTTCGTCATTATGCACAACTCACATCATTGACGCTTTCGGGGGAACAGAGGTCTCCATATTGACGGGAACAAAGCAACAGTATTGTGACATATCAATCTCATATTTAAAACCCTGAGAGACGGAGAAATGATATAACGAACAAGACGGCACACAATCTCAGCCTCCGTAATTGCGGAGACGGACACCTGTCAATGATTCTTTCAAATGTCGAGTATATGAGGCGGTGGAGGATCAAAATCAAGATGGCCGTCATCCTTCTCTCGATGCCGTGCGGCTGTATTTTCAATTTCTCTGCACGTGGTTCTCACATGTCTTGCTTTAAACCTGTTGTTCGTAACAACTATTCCTAGGAGGCTGCTAAGATCACCAGCATCGTATTCTTAGAGCGTCTTATGGGTGTTGCAGTAACACGCTTAGGGTGTTAGCCCTGGGACAAACTAATTAATGCCCTTACGGGTGTAATTTTTTTTTTTTTGAGTGTGCCACATTTGATGGGCATTATTTCTTTTTTTTTGGGGGTGGACGGCGATGGGGGGGGGGGGGGGGAGGGTTGTTATCGTGACCCTCTAACGCTTGGGACATCAACATCACCGCCTTGGACTAAGGACGCTATGAGAGCCAACCATCTCAGTAACCTATTCAGTGGACAGGATGGCAGCAGCTCCACGTGCAACATGCGATATCCAATGTTGTCTTTCGAGGTACCGCTAAGCCCAATGTTGTATACGATATACCGTTAAGCTGCGGAAAATTTATATAGGACAAACCAAACCGGCCACTATTTTAACGATAGAGCATGAGAACACAATTTTTCTGTGTGCAACAACGTTGCACTACAGAAAGATTGTGGAGGGACACCTTGCTGACCACTGCTGGCGATGCGCTGACTAGTAAGCCTCTTTTGGCTGCAACAAAGCTTTTAAAGAAAAGAAAAAGATAAAACCGAGTGAGAGAGAGAGATTATTGAGGCGTTTTATATGCAAAGATAAGATGACAACTGCGTTAGCATGCCTTCTCTTTTTCTGCTCCAAGAAGAAGTAACTTTCCTAGATAGCTGCCTGTGAGAGTGGTGATTGGTTGTATTGTAGGTGTGGCTAACGATTTTGTGTATACAAGTGACAATGTTTTCTAATAAAATTCGTTGTGAGATAGCGCCCGTCCTATTGTCCTTGTGTATTTATTGCCCTTGTTTTGTTTGCGCTTTTTAACCTTTTAAATGCGTAACACGCTGTTTTTTAATATTTGTGCAGGTACGTTCCGTATTTCACGATAGTAGCTGTTATCGGTCGGACTACCGCTTTTGTACTGCTGCTGCTCTGTCCACTTTGCATGCAGCCTTCTACTGAAACTTGGGCCGCCTTTTTTAGGTCGTTGCTTTGTTCTGGTGACATTGAAACTAATCCCGGTGCCATGACTGCGGAGCAGAGCTGAACAGCTTTCTCAGATGGTTCGACTTCTAAATGATTTGAACGCTCGGTGGCAGTTGTTCCAGGCGGGCAAAACAGTGTTGGTTAAGTCTGTTGACAAATGAAAGCAAAGCCAAAACGCTATCGAAAAAAGTTACGAACATCGGGGAAAGGCTTCGCGTTCGTCGAAAATAAGACAAGTACTTTTGAGCAAGAACCTGGCCTACGACAGAAAATTTGAAAATAGATAAATACAAATGCGGCTCTGCGTCATTGGCCTGGTGATCTGGAATATACGCAGAGGAGAAATGGTGCCCTTTCTACAGCATTCCTGATAGTGCCGCCGATACGTGGATGCAAGCGGAGGAAAACATTAAAAGAACTTTATCAGACTGCTCAGAGCGGGGAAACTATAATGTCATTTGGCATGGAACGAGCTCACAAGTTAGGCAGTTTGCTGGTAACAAATGCAGGCTGATAATTCTGCAGTTTTCACCCTTTAGGTCAAAATAGTAGGCTTTGGTTTCAAGAGCAAAGCTCAAATTGAATAAATTAGTGTCAGTCAGAACTTTTCGTTTGCAACTCGCTTCGGTCTGAGAAAGCTAATTGAGTTTGGTAAAGCTCAAGGATCCATTTTCGAGCTAAACCATAACAAACCATTTTTAAATGACAAGTGTTATGGAAACGACCACAATATAGGCCAGGTCACTAAATTGCCCCCCCCCCCATCCCCAAGCTCGTCCGGCAGCACTGTACGCCGTAATCCAGCTGGCTCCACTGCGGATAGTGTACATGCCCCTGTTTAGCAGCTGCAGAGGGTAGTGGTCGTGAACATAACTTGTCAAACTTATCTATCCTTTTCACTAATATAAGAAGTTAATTAAAAGAAAAAACGACGATTTATGCTCTGCCATTGACACCTGTGATGCTATCATTGTTGTTCCAACCGAGACGTGGCTATCGGCAAAAATAAGAAATACAAAGTTGTTCCTTGGACAAAAACTTTGTAACACTGTTCGTCTTAGCAGGAAGGAACAAAATGGTGGCGGCGTCTTGATCGGAGTTAATAATAGTATACTATCCTTAATAGTGAATATTAACAGCTCTCTTGAAATAATTTGCGTGTGTATTACCGTTAAACTTCCAACGGTTCTACTGGGATGCTGTTGACGTCCATCATGTTATGCTGCCGACTTTTGTGCAAATTGCATGATGCACTGAACTCATTTACAACGCGCTTTGCAAATACACCTATGCTATCTATGGGTGATTTGAATTACCCTAACATTGTTTGGAGCCCGAATGGAGCCTCGTTTGATTTATTGTCAGTTGACTGTGCCAACATTTTAGAAGTGCTTTTCTGAATTTTATTTGCTTCAAATAGTTCATAAGCCAACAAGGATAAGGTCTACTACATATAATAGAACAAAATGTAAGGGCGCAAACGAGCTGGTGTACATTGCACATGGTAGAAAAAACCCGAGACTGCAGGTAAACGACACAACACTAAAAGTCTCTCTTTTAGAGACTTTTTTGTGTTGTAATCGTTTACCCGCAGTCTCGGGGTTTTCTACCATGTACACATCGCGACACTGTTAGCGCGAACACGACATCGGCGCATTTTCGCAGCAATAATGTCTCTCCTGAAC
>JAZHYW010069082.1:0-13470 GCA_037355805.1 Ixodes ricinus
ACTACAGATTTTCCTGAAAAATTACGCCTAGGGTTTTAGTACTAAATACTATTTCCATGATGGAGGGCCCAAGAAGAAGGTTATTGTCGAAAACCATAGACTTATTCTTCGGTTTAAAAAGCACTGCCTTAGTTTTGGAAGTTCTAATAGGGAGTGAATTTACAGAGCTCCATTTGTGAAGCGAGTCAAGAGTACGATTTGCGACTTGCGCGATCTTTTCCTTATCTTGAGCAGAAAAAATAAACTAGTGTTATCGGCGTATATAACATAAGTTGCCTCCGTACTAATTTTGACAATATCATTGAGATATATATTAAAAAGTAGAGGACCCAGTATACTTCCCTGAGGAACACCGGCAGTTAATGATTGTAAACCTGAACGCTGAATGTCGATCAAAACACTGTTGACGAAATTCTAAATATGAAGCCACAACGTCAAGAGTTACCCCACGAAAGCCGTAAAACTCAAGCTTTTTAAGTAGAGTGATATTCGACATTCCTCCTCAGCTCAGCAGAGGGTTTGTGGAAGGAAGTGTTGTTGAGGAGTTTTTTCAGTGTAAGGAAAGTAATTACCAATTGTGCAGGACATATCCCGACCATACACAGGAAAGAACGGGCAGAACCCCGTAGTCCACTGAATATAAGTATTGTAAGTGAAGCTAAAGAAAGGAAGAATGGAGTGCATATTGGTGTGTGATCATTTCAGATATACATGCTAACCATTTGCGACAAGCTGCAATTAAAGCGCTCGGCAAGGCCATTGATTTGCGGGTGGTAGGCCGATGTTATTCGGTGCACAACCCAAGATGTAGCAAGAATCTCTTCCACGAGATTAGAAAGAAACGCGGTGCCGCCATCACTAAGGGGAAACCGCGGTGTTCCATGGCGTAGGACCATGTTGGTAATGCAAAACTGGGGAATGTCGAGCGGTTGTGGAGAAAAGGAGAGCCATCTCGACATGACGTAGGTAGGCGTCCGTAGAGATCGATGACCACGCGATCGAAGGGCCCCTTGAGACAAGGCAAGCGACATTAACAGTCCATCTGACGAGGGGGAACATGTTTTTTCGAGTCTGTCAAGGTACGCACGATTGAACATACTTCTCCACCGTGCGATACATTTCGGTCCAAAAATAGCGGGACCAAATACGGGGGTAGGTCTTGTAACCGACGTGACCTGCTGTGGGGTCATTATGAAAAGCGTCAAGAACAGCACCTCGTAGTGATTTCGGGTTAATAAGTAGGTGGTGCGCATTTTCAGGGATGTAACTGTGTTCGTAAAGAATAGCTCTGAGAATGGTGGAGTTGCTTTTTGGGCGAAACTTAATGTGGAAAAAAGTGAGTAAGATTGTGAATTATTCTTGCACACCAAGGATCTTGGGATTTAGCGGAAAGCAGAGTCTTTGGCGTGAGAGAAATAATTGAAGGAGGATCGTCGTCGATAGCATCTTGGCCGAACCTCGGTGGGAGAGGTCAACGAGGCAGTGCATCGGCGTCAGGGTGCTTCTTTCCACTTTTGTGAACCACAGTGAAATTATATTCTTGAGGACGGAGGGTTCATCAACCCAGACGATCAGACAAGTTTTTTTATTGAGGCTAGGGTCAGTGACGATTATAAAATGACGGCCATACAAGTTAGATCCGAATCGACCGACAGCCTATACAATTGCAAAGCTCTCTTGTTTTGTGGTGGTGTAATTTTCCTCAGGCCCAGTTAAGGTATGACTCGCTTAAGCAATCCCGTGAGGCTCGTTACTGGAGGGTAATTTTTGCAGGAGTACGGCACCGAGACCAGTTGCGCTGGTGTCTGTGTGTAGATCAATGAAAGCAATTAGGTTAAAGTGTAAGAGTACGGCCCCGAGAACAATACACTTCGAAGGCTGTCAAATAAAAGTTGGCAGTCGGATGTCCATTTAACTGGGATGTTTGTCAAGAGAAGATCATTTACGGGAGAAGCAATGTTTGCGAAACCACAAATAAAGCGGCGAAAATAAGTGAAGGGATCCAGAAACCTTTTAAGCAGCTTTGTTCTTTTAGGCTAAGGGAATTGGGAAACTGCTTTAACTTTTCCGGATTCAGGACTGTTGCCATCGTGTGACGCGAGCTGTCCAAGAACTTTAAATTTACTAGCTGCAAATTAAAATATTTTTTACATCTAATTGTAACCCCGTATTAGAGATACAAGAGAAAATTTCCGACAACCGAATGAGGTGTTCGTAGAACGTGGAAGGAAATACAATACCATCATCATGATAACAAAGGCATTTATGCCATTTTTAACCACGGAGCATGGAGTGAATCATTCTTTCAAACGTCGCGGGCGCATTACACAGGCCAAACGGCTTAATATTGAACTCAAACAGACCGTCGGGTGTCACAAATCCGCTCTTAGCTTTATCAGATTCGGACATAGGGATCTGCCAGTAGAAGGACCTTAAGTCTAACGAGGTAAAATATTTTGCTCCCTAGTGTGACGTTATTGAGTTTATGGTAATCTACACAAAAACGGACAGAACCATCTTTTTTTTCTGACCAATACAACTGGCGAAGAACAGAAACTGTTTGAGGGGCGTATGACCTTTTTTAAAAATTTCTGTTACGTCTTTCAACGGGAGAAATACGGTAAGGTCATGCCGCACCAGAAGAGCGTTACCGGTATCTATTCTGCGACAAACGTTGAGCGCCTTGCAAGAATGTTCGTGTGTGAGTCATATGTGTGTTGAAAATACTCGAGAAAAGAGAGGAGGCGTGTCCTTTGGCCATCGGAAAAAGAATAATTTATAAAACTCTGCAATAAAACCTCGCCTCTGGTCGCTAGATTTTTCGAAGGATTGTCGAGAGTAGACAAGTCTATCAGGCTGATGGCGGTCGAAGGAGTGGCGGTAGCAACTCCCATCTCTTTAGGAATGACTTTGCCCATGTCGGTAACGTTAACTAGTAACCCGTTGGCTAAAAAATGGTCAAACGTTGCCGCACAAGCGGGCACAACAACACCTTTCTTGCCAATAATACCAGGCATAGATTCAACGAGAGTGCCACCACTGTATTGCTTTGTCGGACGTAATGGAGAGAATAATCAAGCTGCGTGCTTGATTATTCTCTCCATTACGTCCGTTTTGTCTTGTGTTGCGGTACGGCGTCGACTTAACTAATGCACGTCAGTCTCCAAATTGCTGTCAACACTTAATGTCGACTCGGGTGCAGGGAAGCCTCTAAAGGCACTGCTTGCAGCTAGAAAACACCAGCCAAGAACGACGTCACGACTGCATGTGGGTAGCAGAATAAATTCAACGTGATGGTGCTTACCCTGAATTTTGATGCAAGCTGTGTACATCGCAGAAGGAGCAATTGTTTTTCCGGATGCACTTCTTCAGTGTGAGCCAGTATACGGCGTGGCCACTTTCTTTATCTTGCGGCGAATATTTTGCCCTATGACCAAAATATCGGTCCTCGTGTCGACTAATGCACGTAAGGAGGTACCTTCTACTTCAATTTTTTTTACATTCCGGGGATGCATAGGAGGACTTAAAGTTAGGGGATTTGTCGCAGTTGTGCCTCCACGAACTGCGTTTACCAGTTTCCGCCAGAGCTTTGCGCATGTCCGGCGTTAGCAGAAGTCATAGGATATGAGATTCACCCAAGTGGACACTGCGATCTGCTAAGATTTAGAGGGTTTGTAGATGACCTGTGACGTTGAGGGCGTCCTTCCGACTCGGGCGAGAGTGAGCGCGGTTCCGCGCGTGGCAGAACGAAGCGACGAAAAATCCAAAAGGGCGAGTAGTACTGGTCGCTAGGTGCCTGCTCCTGACGGCGGCAACGGCAGTTCCAATGGAAGTGTCCACGGATGTCACAGTTGTGGCACACTGGGCGAGTGGTGGTCTAAGGTGCCGGAGGGTGATGGCTCCATTGAGGTACGTAAGAAGAACTCGTGACGAAGGTTTGTTGAGGCTGGTAGTGCCAAAGTGACCGTAGAGGTGGACCTGCGATGATCTCAGCGCACGTAGCGGTAGGCGGTGGCAGCGGTTGCATTGCCACCACAACTTCCGCTTTGATGATTTCTATTAAAAAAGAAGGTTCCGTTTGTCCAGCCTTTGTTGAGGTTGTAAGAGATGCGATTTATTCGCGCACAATCTTGTTGATGAGAGTCCGAAGGTTCTCAGCAGTGTTCGGCGTTAAGGCTTGAATGGTGGAAGTGCCGTCGCTGGTGAGCTGTAGGAATTGCCCTAAAACGCGTCGAGTTGTCACTTCTTGCTGACTGAGGCACTCCGAGGAGAACTGCGCTAGTGTATTTGGTTTGACGACAAGCAGCACTCGCAATGCCTCTTCGTATATGCCTTTGAGAAGATTCTCTAGTTGTTCGGGTACTGGCATGTCCTTATTGGCAAGATTGATGAGAAGAGGATATCCTCGATGTAGGAGGTGTATGTCTCTCCTTTTTGCTGAGTCGTTGGCGCGAGCTTGCGCTCGGCGTTATATTTACGGGTTGCGGACTTCCCAACGACATCAAGCATGCGCTTTTTAAACGCGTTCTAGTTATAAAACTCAAATTCGTTGTTGATAAACCACGTCTAGGCGACGTCAAATAAAAAATGTCGTTTGACAGCTTATGGTGGTCATCCCAGCGGTTGTGGCGACTAGCTGGTTCAAAAGAGTCAGTCCAGTCACTCACTTCATCGTCGCCAATTTCAGTGAAGAGACTGGGGTCACGTTGTCGGGACGCAACCGTCCAGATCGGTTGAGAGCCGAGTGTCTGTGTGGCGCTGCAAGACATCGGTGAGCTGGCCGACGAAACAGAAGCACACGAAGGGACAGCGCGTATGCGGTTGCGAAGCTCTAGAGCTGACCTCGAAAATGGTGAGGGACGGGAGGACCGTTGAAAACCTCCACCACGTATAGTGAAGACGATGTAAGAGCTTTAGACATAGACTTTCACTGGCCGAGACCCCGGAGCGTGAATGCCCCAGGAGTCCGAGCATGGGTCACGCACCGTCCGTGCAGACGATGCATGACTGAACAATGTGGGTGACGAAGGTGATGGATTTGGGGCGTTACAGTATATATAATAGCTTAGAAAGGGATCTCAGTGATGTGATTGCCCTAAGCCATTTTGAAGCACCTTTCAGGAGCATCCAAAATAGTGTTTTGGAGCAGCAAATGTGGCCTTTGGAGTAACCAAAACAGTGTTTTGGAGTAGTAAAACTGGCTTTTGGAGTAGCCAAGACAGTGTTTCGGAGCAGAAAAAGTGGCTTTTGGAGCAGATATTCTTAGAAAAATAAACATATTTGTTTTAAGTGCTGTACAAATGAAGGGACTTGTGTAGTGTTCTAATGTGACGTGTTGTGACGGAACTCGCTGCTTGTGTTTGTACTGCTGAGACATCCCGCAAGTCTACAGTGCTGTAGGCGTTGCCGAGCTGTTCCGAAAAACCGCTTGCCACCGTTTTACTGGTTCCCGACGAAGCAGATTTTCGTCAAAAGTAAGCAAACGTAAAACATAGATTGCAAGTGTCCCGGCTGGTGCCTCTGTTGTGCAATCAAGTTCACAAACACGTGAGGGCAACTTCAGCAGGCTTGCAGTTGCGCGTGCTTCGTCGTGCGAGCGGAGACACCGGCTGTACGATCGCAAACGAAACCATGTCACTCCGCTCCGTCGCCAACTGATTCCCGAAATTGTATGCAAAATGTAACTGTCAAGCATAAAACGAAAAACAGTCCTGCGGCGCGTCCTCGTCAGGGAGGCAAACAAGGTACAACCTAAACACATAAAAAAAGCAAAATAAACCTGAGCGCACCGATGCAAGACATCGCAAGGCAGGGTCAAAAAGTTCTTGGAGCGCTTTCTGCAACGACTGAACTCGAAACAAACAAGCACGCTGTTCGGGTTCAGCGCAGACAATGCCTTCTTTGCTTTAGCTCATATCTCTTCAACTTTCTTATCGCGGCAGACTTTTCACGTACCGGGGTCCCTCTGGAAAGAAATCCCACCGAGAAAACATAGGTAATCAATACTTCGACACAGCAGTTTTTGAGTTAAAGAGGAATTTTTGTAGTAACATATGATTTAAATAAGAACAGGAATGTTGATGAACATGCGGTGGTACTTAGTTTCATTTTAGAAAGCGCCATATCTTCAGCGACGTGGGGACGGCAACACCCGACATCGCGCGACCACGGTGACTGGAAGGCAGGGACCAAATATAGTTACCCACGGCTGTTGCTGTCAGGAGCGAGTGCTTCAGTTCACAAAGCAACTCCCGCAGCGCAAAACGCGCTTTCAATTCACAGCATGACGGCCTGGCTGGTACCCGGTACGCTATAGCGTCGGAGCCTCCGCACATATCGTCTATCGTTGAAAATATAAAAAAAGACGCAGGACGAGACTTACGAGACGACGAGAGCGCGAAACGCCAGATGGCGGGAAAACATGCGGGAAAACATGCAGGACCGGATGGACAATTAATGCAGGGTACTTTGTGTCGGTCGGCCTAGAGTTCACTGTATGGCTTCCCAGAGTAACACATTCCTTTTCTTTTTGCGTTTTCCGACAACATAGTCACTCTAGCCGATCATGTTTCGTCACGGTGAGCATCATTGGACGGTAGCGATCACGTGACACAAGCACCGCTAGACTCACCTTCATCAGCGCTTCAAGCGGCTCTAATCGCCACCATCTTGGGTTCAGCAAACAACTGCTCATCGGACGCGCGTTTACGCGCCGTCTTTTTCCACGCGGTTACCGACGTGAAAAACAAGGAGGTTGTGTACTTAGTGGCACAATGCCTGCTTGTTGCGCTTTTGGGTGCAGCAGCAGGTCGGAGATGGAAAGAGGCTCTTTTGGATCCCGTTTTGAAAGAACGCAACTGCAAGACGGAGGAAGAAGGCTTGGCTGGCCATAGTAAAATGGAAAGATTTCTAACCCCCTGCAACAAGCAAGCTTTGCGAGCTGAGTGCCGATTAATTACAGCTAATTCATTCCGCGCATCGCGGAATGAACCAGCTCTTTCAACACGCTCAAATGCATATCACTATTACCTTCATACCCCTGTCGACGCGTGGACCCAAGATGGCGGCGCCATGGTTTCGGTTTCAGCGCCGCTCCACGGTTCTAGAACGAACCTTCGGAGTTTCGTTACTCTGGGAACCCATACAGTGACTCAAGGGCTGTGTTCCAAATCTTACCTATATGAATCCAAGTTACTCCGGCGGGTCGTGTCACGTGACAACACAGATTGAAAAACGCTGGGCGCGGGCAGGTTTTTGAACGCCAAGGTACAAATCCCTTACCCTGGAGTAAGATCGAGTAAATTTTGGAACATGGTCTAGGTCGGCCGCTTGCGCCACATAACACACGCATGCTCAATTACGGTGCTCAGTTTAGTTTCGATTTTGAAAGGCGACCGAAATTGGTCTTTTGGCGCAGGCTTGGCGCAGATTACCCATATTTTGGCAAAATGTAGCAGGATGTAGCAGGGCTAGCCCCTTGGCGCAGTTTGGTGCAATTGTCGCAGCAATCACATCACTGGGATCTCCACAGGTGTACTCATATGTTTATTGGACGAAGTTTCAAGCGGGGACCGCTCTTCATCAGGTCATGGCAGAATGGGGACGTATATATATATATAGTATAGTATATATATATGATAGATATCTTGTTACGAAGATGTGCGTCCGGCAGCAAATTACAATAACGCGTCCACTCAATGAGATATAAAGGATTTTATGGAAGCCGGGCCGTGCGCGCTGAGAGTGGCACGTGATGGTCAGGCATGCCACTGCCCCAGTGTCGCCGTCTTCTTCGTAATAATATATATATATATATATATATATATCTTGTGTTTGGCAGCGATGTGCCACCGTGCGTAATACTGTGAGGCAGTCTTCACAACAATAAAGGCAGTAAGATTAAAATAACGTGCAACCCTTAAAGAGTCACTAAAATGAAAAAGTTTTTTTTACGTAATCTGGGGGGACGCGCGTATTGAGAAATACCTTTTACGCGAAAAAAATATCTTTAGAGCAATATTGACTGCGCGAGATATATTTTAAACTCTGCGCGCAAAGTCCATGACGTCACGGAATGGTCATCCACTCTTCCCACCTCAACCAGATGGTCATACACTGTCAACATCTCAACGTGATGGCCAAGCTGATCCACCTCTCCTCCACTCGCCCGAAATGCTGAGAGAGAAAGAAAGTGGAAAGGAGGTGACCACCAACTAGATCGCGTGTCGCGCCATCAATATTGCTCTAAGAAAACTTTATTCTCGCGTAAAATTAATTTCTCGACTCGCGTGTCCCAACCAGACTGTTTAAAAAAACATTTTTTTTCCTTTTGAGTGTTCCCCTAAGTCGCGGTCGCACTGCTAAGACATCATACAAAGAACAGAGTGCAGACACTGTCTGAGACGTGGTTCTCTCTTCTATGACGGTCCCAATGGTCAAACAAAGACTGTCGGCAGACATGCTCGAAGCATTCATGCGCATAAAGCAAATATGCTTCGAAGATGCTTCAGGCGTGTCCGCGGATAATCACGTCCTTATATCAGCAGGGACCAGCATGCCTTTTGTGTGATTTGTGATGTACGAGTGGGGTGACTGGGCTTGTCCAGACACAGACCCAACCGAGCCACCCAGAAGAGCGACATCATTCGAGCCGAACTTGAAAGCGCTTGTTATACGAATGGAGAAAAGCAATAAACTAAAAACTTTCAGCCTTTCCACTCTAGTGAAGAAGGAAGAGCATCGTGGCTGTAGCTTCTGTTCTCGGCGGTGGCATTCCAGGCGAGCGATCTGCTCTTCTTTCGCAAGGGAATCTGAAGCGCTCGAAGCAGTGGAACTTTAGGCGATAGCGGCCTCGCGACAGTTGCGAAACCATTCGCGCTGCTGCGCACATCGCCGCTCGTTCCGTTCCCGCTCTTCTTCCTCCGGAGAAAGGTTTCCGCCATCTATGAGCGACGGCGGCAACCAGGGTTCGTATGTTGCGCCTTTTGGACTCCCACAGCGACTAGGGAGAAGGAAGTGACATCAACAACGCTGTAAACGCAGATTGGATGTTGATTGGCGAGAGTCGCTGATGACGAATTTCCGAAGAAGAAAACAAAGCTCAATTTTTCTTTGTTTTCTTCTGCAGAAATTCGTCATCAGCGACTCCCACCAATCAACATCTAATCTGCGTTTGCTGCGTTGTTGACATCATTTTCTTCTCCCTAGTTGCCGTGGGAGTCCAAAAAGCGCAACATAGGTCCCTAGTTGTCTGGTAGCCGCCGTCGCTCATAGATGGCGGTAGTTGTCCAGAGTTCGGTGTCATCATTTCTTTGCCGTGGACACGATCCTGGGGACCCTAGCCCTTAACGGCTCCGCTGTAAAAATATAATGAGCAATCATCTTACAAATGCAATTCTCTATGGTCACCAACGGAGATAAAAAAAAATAAAAACGCTATACCCTGAGTTTTAGTGGGGTTCTTCACTTAAAATTGTTCTTTTTATTCCTCTTTGCATTTGTCCGCCTGGCCACTTCTGGATAGATGTTCGAAAATTACCCAAAAAAGAAGCGTGCGACTACAGAACAGAAATTATGCGTAGCTCTTCAGGATGCGGCGATTGCGCAGTCCACGCAATATCTTCTGGTTCTCACTTCTCCTTTACCTCAGGCACTTTGCCCACTTGAATCGCAGAATTTGTTGCAGTTCCTTTTGGGCCAACACGTCGTCCTTTGTGTAGCGATACCAGCAGCCCCGTAACAAATAAACATAATCGAAATGCACTTTCAAGAGGAACACATAGGCCACGGGGTGAGTGCCATATTTTAAGTTGCTACATGCCGCCACTCCAGCTGCATCATTTGCCGAAATTGTTAGCACAACAATGGCGCCAGTAACTTTGGCAAACGACGACATTAATGTAAAGTGTCTTCTCGGATCACCCCTAAATAGCTCACATGGCATGCAGTTATGGTGGCAGCCGGCGCCCCTATAGTGACGAATCTGTAACGCGCCCAGTGACGAGATTCCGCAACGACTGAGCCAAGGACGAGATAACGCCACCTCCTGGCCCGCCTTCGATTGATATGTGGGTACATCAGGAATAAACAAGACACTTACAGAGCACCGTACAGTCATATCGGGGCGGAACTTTGTGGCCGAGGTCTGCACTACAAGGCGCTCGCTGGCACACTCTTCTGTGGGCAGATCAGGATTGCACTAGGTCGTGCTCAGAGCACCAACAATAGGCGCATCTTGCCCTCATTTTTAATAAACGCCTGCTTCTCTCCATAACTGTAGCTGTGCAGTAAAGTTGCACAGGACTGCTCAATTTTTTTATTTTTTTACAGCGATATTAGAGCGATAGCTGTTACTGGAGCACTTCGCGGTTTCACGCCGTCGACCGCGCTCCATATGACGCGGGCCATTTTCGGCATTCCGCCAAAACATTCCACGGGTCGCTCATAACTAGATAACAAGCAAGCGAGATAACATGCATGGTCATGCATTGTAGCAAGATAACATGCATGGTCAGTAAAACAGTTCCCGCCGGGCAATCTGCCAGTGCACTGGGATAGGTGTTTATGTGACACAGAATCAGCAACAACTATTCTTGAGTGATACACCGATAAAACTGCCTTAGAATTCTACGATGCATTCTGCATCAAAAGGCAAGTGCGTTAGTGCCCATTCGATGCACCTGACAGATATGAGTTTTCTTTACTAAACGAATAGCCAGAAATACGGTATTAATAGTGCGTGTTCGTTTCAATAAACCTTTTTTGAGAGTGCATTTCGTCTTGTTCACTTCCTTGTCCCCGTTTATTCGGAGATTCTCGTTTAGCACGTGTGACTATTTTTACCGAAACTAGGTACAAAAACACGCTCCCCTTTTTCCAGGCAGCTGAAATGCTCTCTACTTAATACACCCTTATTGCTTCCAATGTGCTATGGAAGTTTCGTCCGGTGTGTTACTCGGTTTGGTACGAAATGCCTCTGCCGATTCTCTGGTGCGCGCTCGTATCTATTTTTCATTCAGTTCATCTGCTCCCAAATGACACTTTAGCGACTCTGACATCCCACCTCTGCTATTGCTGTGTTTTTCCGTACGACAATGTCAGATACAGACCGGAATGAAAAATGCCGGTTCCGCCTGGATCGGAAATTGGGGCGCCAGTCTGTATCCCGCCTGGAACCGCGCAGTTCCAGACGGGATACAAACTGCTGCCCCAATTTCAGATCCAGGCGGAACCGGCTGGTTCAAGTAATTCTGCAGGGTCACTGGTACAGCGCGGTACCGACCGAGGTACAAACCGGTGCCCCAATTTCAGAGCCAGGCTGTGCGCCGCCGGAATTCCTGCTGCGCCCACCACTGGACTTTACAAAAGTATTTCGCCTGATGCCCTTAGCCGTTACAAGCGTGAGATCGTCGCGATTTCAGACCCAGGTGGAACATTCAGTGTCTGCAATCGCTACGATCTCTGGCTTGTAACGGCTAAGGCCATCACGCGAAATACTTTTGTAGAGTCCAGTGGTGAGTGCAGCGGGAATTCTGGCGGCGCACACGGTCGTCCAGGATCGTCACCAAACACGGTGCACAAAACGCACAAGCACAGTATCCAGTGTTGAACGCATCGGGAAGGTCCGGCGGGCAAGCGGTATCGGAGTTGTTAAAGTATTGTCACCAAGCGTACCAGAGCCAAGCGCATCCAGATACCGAGCCAAAGTGCAATGGGTCGGCAGCTTCACACAATATGAACATTCAAAGTTGAGGTCAGTGGGTATTCATTCAGGGCAACAATGGGCGTGTCAGTATCTGTGCGCCCGCAGCGCGAACGTCCCCGCCGGGCGAGCGCCGGCCTACAGTTCGATGAGAGCGGAGAAAAACCCAAACTCTCAGAGCGCTGCCGCTGACTGCGACAGACAAAGCGAGGAGCAGCCGCGGGCAACGCCCGCTCGCAGCGCCAACGTAGCGGACGCGCCTGTCCCTAACTTGTGACCTGCAAGAGACCGCGGGGAAGAGTGCGGGTGTTCCCCGCCGTCCCCGCCCCCCCCCCCCCACCTTCTCCTCATCCAGTCACTCATGTGCGCGCCCGCTGGCTGGGGGCAGACCGTACTGCAACCAAGGGGAACGCATCGGATCCACCCATCACCTTACGGTTCCGGTGGGTTGCGTCTCACAAGATCCGACTGGTTACACCCAGCACCGCGCGGTAGCAGATCGCATCCGCGCGGATCTGAACTGTCCACAAGTTTGGAGTCGCGCGGCTCCGCGCGGATCCGAACTGGAACCTCTCCAATCTGACATTTTCGAATGTGTTGCGTAGGTGTAAAGGATTTGCTCTTTTGACGGCGTGTCTGCCTAGATTGAAGCCGTTCTCCGGTTCCCGCGACTGCCTTTTCGCCATGGTCAATAGCCCTGCATGACAAAAAGCGATAGCCTCTACAATAACAGCCCTGTCATATTCAAAAAAAAATTGGGTTGTGTGTATGTTTATACAGTCTAGAGCTTGATCTGCCTCAACGGGCGACAAGTCTCCCAGCTGTAGATGAGAAACGTAGGCAGTGCAGTACAACCGCTAGCCTAGGGACTTTAATGTGCATCACGCAGAAGTAGGGTGACCACCCGTCCCGCGACTCGCGGGACTGTCCCGCATTGAGGGCTCGTGTCCCGCGTCCCGCAAGAAATTCCCGAATCTTCAAAATTTCCCGCATTTCACACTGTCATGAAATTCACTCTTGAACTCATGGTGCTGCCGAACAACGGGGCACGGGGAAGCACGGAGGTCGCTGGTAATAGTGTGAGAATTGCAATGGTACGCCATTTTCGATCCAAGCATTGCGGGAAGCGACCCTCGTTCTTGCAGGAGCCTGATGCGCTTGCGCCGTTGTGCCTCTCCCCTTGATGGCAAAATATTGCGAGCAAAGACTGCTCGCCAAAAGTAGAAAAATAAACTGTTGTAATTATTTGGAAATCATGCTGTGTCATAAAAAAAAGTTGATGTGGAAAGTTATTTTTTTTACTGAAAACGGCAAAACGCCGTTTTTAAGGCAGAAAGCCTGGAACTCGCAACGGTAAAAAAAACACAAGGTTCTAATTTGGTGTCCACACTACCGTGGACAGATGTTAGTATAAGAGTAAGCATTGACAGGAAAGAATAAGCCCAAAAGGTCTACTGTTCTTTATTTTCTTTTGATGCACTGGAGTCTGCGGTAGTCAATTTTTCTGCTTTCAACTTGGACACCTTTAATGAAATATTTAATATATCACTGTGAGTGAAAATTATTTCAGCCTAATTGCCGCAACACAATTTTCAGGTGTATAATATGCTTTCGCACAGCACGAGATTTCGGGTGCGCGTGTTGATGAATTTCCTTTAATACTTTTTTCTTCAGTCGTGAAAATACCGTCCTCTACTTACCCCCCCCCCCCCCCCTCGGCCTGGTCAGGGTGTCCTGCATTTCGCCGGGAGGAAGGTGGTCACCCTATG
>JAZHYW010069086.1:0-15834 GCA_037355805.1 Ixodes ricinus
GCAATGCCGTCGCGCGTACAGGGACAATCGAGCCTAAACATTGATTAGTGCTTTGGATGCACGCAGCGTTACTGGAGGGGGCTCACTTTGGGAATTCGAGCGGCATTCACCGAAGGAGGGCGGGCCGCTGCGGTAGCGGGCAAAACCTTGGCGCTGCCGTCGCCGTCAGATCGTGAGATCGGTTCCCACCGCTTCGTCTGCTGCACTTGCATCGCTTGCATGATCTGCTGAGGGCTCCAGATCCGCTGCGAATCCTCCGCTAGCATGCAACGGTTTTGGAATGATCAACTGATCTCGAACTGTAAATGCACCTTTTTCTTAGAAATCGGCGATTCGAGAGGGCTGTTGGGGTTGTGACAGTTGGAAAGAGTTCACAGCCCCACCCCGAAACCAGAGGGAGATTCTTTTGCTGACCACCAGAGGGAGATTCTTTTGAACGTGGCAGCCCTCGTCACAGAAACTACGCTTCTCTCAAGCTTGCAGAAAATTATGTGATCCTCGGGCGTCCTTTGACGTTATCATTCTTTCACTGGCGACTATGTTCCTAAAATTCTGGAGCAGATGTCGGAAACGTCGGTGCGCGTGTCTGTTCGGTTGCTTCGGTTGCTGTCATCGCCGTCTGCTTCGGCTTCGTATGTGATTGATATTTTGATATTGATTGCCATTTGATTGATATTTATATTTATTGCACTTTGGGCAGCTAGGGACGTGTAGGGTGTGCCGGTGTTGCGGGAAAGGCTGGCCTCGATCCGGGGGAAGGGGGGGGGGGTCTTTCGTATGCTGCTGTTCGGGGTTGGTTTCTGAGAAAAGAAGACTCTCCGAGCCTAAAACGAGCCACTATGACACGAGCGAAAATACGAGGAAAACAAGCACGAGACATCGTCGAGAATCGGTCTTAAAGGGGTAGGGAAACGAAATGTTTGCACTTTTATTTCTTTGTTTAGATGTGGTCCATGTTGTGCCGGCCGCCCAGAAACACTAGCCTAGACTAGTGTTTCTGGGCTGCAGGCAGAGAAGTCAAGAAAACTAATTTTAAAACGAATGAACAGATTTCAAAATTGCGTCTGGTGGCGGTCTGTGAAGCTCCGTTGGAATGCCGTCACGTCATGAGTTCCTAAGAAGCAGCGCCAGTTCGCGGCAGTATGGCTCTCTCGTGGAGTTACTTAGTCCTGAATGTGACTTGGCGGAGAACGCTCATAAGCTGAGACTGCAGCCAAAGCTACAAGCGCGATGCTAGCCCGCGCTCCTGGCTTTGAGACGTGCATTTCTAGCGCGAGCGCTCGATCGTTCTGCGGAACAACGCTTCAAAGCAGCGACCTCGAGCTCTCGTGGTTGTGGCATTGGCTGCAGTCTCAGCTCCACGGTGCTTCTGCAACGTGCATTCCACACCATCGAGATCGCCGTTCTTTGCAGACGTTAGGTAGCCTGATCTGATGATGCTGGTACCTCTGTCAGCCCAATTAACCATACGCCATTGCTGGGTACTGACGGTTATTTCTACTTACTGATTCCCTCGAGCCACTACTTTTGCGGTGTGAAACTAACACGGTGAAGCGAACGCTCGTGGCATATAAAATACCGGCATGGCCGCAAATGATGTCACGGGCAAGCTATGCTATAGGCCATAGGGCGTACAGTCCTCGGATATTACTACTAGGCGAGATTGTCACGCGTTGACGCCACCAAGCGGCAAGGCTCGCAACTACAGTACCCTTGGCCGTGCGAGAACTATTGACGTCACGAGCGCGATACGCATTGCGCTTCTCGCTGGCCGACTTTGAAGCGAGGGTAGAGAGCTCGCGGCTCACGTCATTTCGTTTCCGTACCCTTTAAGGCCCCTATGCACAGTTGCATTTGAGTGTGTCTTAAGAGCGTTTGACTGCGTTGCGTCGAGAAACGAAAGCGAGTGTCCGGTACATCCGTGCTTCGTATGAAGCGTGGAATCCAATTCAAGGAATATTAGCTTTGCACGCGACATAAGAAGCAGAGATCTCCTGGTTTCTCGCAGTCGCAACGCAGTCAACGCTCTCAAACGCAACTGTGCGTAGGGGCCTTTAGAGCGACTACAGCGCCACCTCTCGCGCGCCTCTACGAAATGGTGTCACACAGGGAAGCGAGTTTTCAAACTGACTCCCTCTGGTAACGTTGGCTGCATGGATATATGCCCGCGCCTACCGGTGCTCCCTGCTGTCAGCACCCTCAGAACTCGACGGCGAAGACACAAGTTGCTGTACTGTCGAGGCAGACTAACGTTTTGCAACCTAAACATCCCACCCGAAGTTTAGCCCTTGCCGTTGACCGCAGTGCGTGACTCACGTGCTAAATTCGCAGGAAATGCATATTAGCACAGTGAACTGTTGTCTGTGAGAAAGGAAAGGATATGCGTTTAAGACGAAGCCTTGTTTTCTAACACTGACACTTCCACTTACATGTTTTGACAGATTCGTGCGCGCTCGCATGTGTTGGGAAAACAGCAGTATCAACGGGAGCATTAGGTAACACTTTGCATATCACCACCTACAAAAATATCGGTCGTCTAGTAACAGTTGCACCAATTACGTGAAGCAGTAATATTTTGTTCGCAGACTCCCAGCATGATTTAAACACGTGGTGCGTCAGCGTGCGGCGTGAAGATTCTTTTAATCGTTGAGTCGGCGGGCGCGCATTGACTTCATGCTAGGGTTCAATCACTCGCTTCGCCCATGAAGGGATGCCCAATGTGTCACAACCACCGGTGCTGCTCAATGGAGTTTTGTATAGGGCCACCCTTTTTCTCTAAACTACAAAATAAGCCGCAACGACAGCACAGAGCAGTTGATTGAACACATATATCACACATCTTCGAGAAACACACTCGAATGCCCAATAAAACTTAACTAAAATAAATCGGGCACAGGGACAAACATGAGAGCGCAGATGTGTTGTCCTCTCCGTCCGCGTGTGAAGCTTTCAGTTCAGTTTGCCCACTACCAACGGGTTCGTTTTAACCGAGTCAAAATACGGCAGATTTAGTCGGGGACAGAGGAGAAAAGAGCCACTAACCTTCTACGCGGAGCAGCCCAAAGTTGGGTTATGAGCACGAAAACTTTATAGGCATGTTGCCGCGAACCTCTGTCGGATATATAGTTTTATAGTATCGTGCCTGTAAATGCTGCAGAATATTATAAGCTATGGAAGCGTTGTACACCAACTGTAAAACCGTACACGAGAGTTGATCTTCCCAAACTCGGTTGCATCGAGAAAGATCAAACTCTCGAACGTCTGGAAGTTAAATCTTAAAGACTCCCATACCATTAGAATGTGCTGAATTCAAAGTTCAAAACAGTCAAACCCGTCGATGTAAACGTCTCAAAAAGTTATATTTTCGAACTGGCCTAACTTGAGTCTCTAGAAAGCCCACGACGTTTAACCTTTTTCGAAATGGAGACTCCAAAGGCTCGCGTTATTTAAAGCTCCATGTACTCATCTTGATTACACTCCTATCTTTCTCTTTTCTTTCTGGAGTAGAACTTCTAGTGAATGGTGCCTACGTGCAGCATTTGTTCTATACACACTCCGAAGGTCACGCGCTCGCGCACTTAATAACAGCGAAGGGAGATAGTCGCCACGAGTTGTCGTCTCGAGTCCTGATTGCACGTGAATTTGCGAGTCGCCGACGTCGTCTTTTTCTTGCTGGCCGACATATCTGGTTTCATTCTCGAAAGGCGTAGAGCAGGCGAACCCTTTCTCCCTTTCTGCAGAGTGACCGCAGCTTCACGTGCACAGCACGCGGACGGCTCGTTCAGAACGACCACTTCAATGCCCGGCCGCCGTTTCGCGCCACTTCTGCTCTATGTAAACTCTGGATGCACGCCTTCTAGGATGTTCACTGCACGCAGCCATACTTGAAAAGGTCACAGGTTCGGCAGTACGCTCCTTTTCAGTCCAAGTCCGACCGCAGTCGGGCTTTTATCCATGCAAAACTCTGACGACGGTGATTCCATGTAAAGGCTGCGCGCAAATAATCTTGAAGACATTGGTTGGAACAAAGGGGTAGTCCGCCGATATTTATATTTTTATGGTTGTTCATTTTCCTCAAAATTGGCTAGCGGATCAATAGATTGGGTTTGAACTAGTAACTCAGATGTTACTAAAAAATAACTAGATTTTTTTTTACAATGTTATTGGATGTTACATTTTGGTCCTTACCTTTATTTTGTATTATCATTATTTTCTTTACACACTGAAGCTCTCTATTTGCGACACTGAAAAAGTGACGCCAGCGGCAGGCACAGGTTCACCGTTGGGGCCGTAGAGCCTATTCCCAAATATTTTTACAAGAAGTTTAATGGCGCGAAATGAATGCTGTGGAAGCTCACTTCAGCACTCGCTCAACAGCTCAAAAAAAATAATAAAAAAAATAAACTGATTAAACACGGGTCAGTCGCCGACTCGAGTACAATCTGTGTCACCGCGTTGGCTTTCTTTAGGTGACGCCAAAAATCCACCACGAAGGCTTTGCTGTTTACGTTGGTGAATGCTTACTCACTATCTTTCTCATGGCCACGTGGACGATACTTTTTTTTAAATTTAATTTAAATAATTGTGCACGAGACACGCCACGTGAAACGGTCTTTATCAGATGAAGCTGTCCAACGAAGCGCACTACCCTCGCCCAAGAAACAACAGTCCGGTTTAAGTGTGTCCGTCACACGGAAGCGTCGCCATAAAAGCGTCGTAAAAGGAGACAGACTGGGAACTCCCGGGCTGACGACCACCCAGAGAATGCACAACCAATGCTGTTGGAGAGCGTTCCATGACGTCAGCCATGACGAGGAAGCCCGAAATAGCCTCGAGCTTGAAGATTAGGAGACTTGAGCGTTCCTGGAAGCGGCGTCACATTACGAGTGCTCGAAGAACAATAATAAACATTCGTAGCCACCGGGAACCTGAGAAACGCGGAGTGTGACCGGCCCATTACCAGTCGGGAGCGCATGTCTGCGTGAGACTAGTGAGACGAAGCGAGACATCAAGACATGGGGCTTTGTAAAGCTCATTGAACACAAGCAAGCTTAAATGCAGTACCGTATTTACTCGAGAATAGCCGCACCGTTTATGAAAAAATCCTGAGGGTTTGCTTTTCCGCGAAGCACGCGGATTGCCAATCAACGCAACCGACAACATGATTCCAGCGGTTTACAGGGCAGAGATAACGTCTTCGCGCGAAGATACCATCTGTGAAGATTGCATTTGTATAGAGAATCGTGTTCTCGATCTAGTTATTCGCTATGTTATTTAAGCGTAACGCGATGATTGGCTGTATATGTGTTCTGCCGGAAAGTAGACGCCGGGGCCTTGTTCATAAATAGCGCGGCTATTACTCCAGTAAATACGGTATCCCGGCCGTTTTACACCTCTCCCGTATACTCCGCACGTAACGAACCCTTCATTGTGGGCTATTAGGCCTCATAAAGTGAGGTCAAACTTTTTAAGCGCGCACTTTTAAACGCGACTCTTTCAAGAGAAAACGCACAACTAAGTTCCTCGCGAATTTCTTCGCCGGGATGAGGTCCCTGATGATGTATTGTACAAAGCTTGGGATTCTCGTAAGTTAATTAGTAAACTGTAGCGATATCGCCATCCACATCGCTGCAATCTGTACCCATGCTACAGGATTCATATCGATGAGACGTATACCAATGACCTGTTTTATCTATTTTTATACCATGAATTTTGTTTGACGCGGCTAAAAGCAGGGGAACAAAAAATCTTCAACCACTTCAACGCACGTCTTTAAAGTTAAATTTGATGGAGAGGAAGCTCGCTGTCCCCGATTACTTCCTGCATCGCTCCGAACGGTAGAGAAAAAATATTAACAAAGCTAGGGTTGATCAATCTTGTTTTCACGGTCGTCGACGAGAGAAAGGAACGTGGTCCCTCTTCACTTACTTTCTATCCCCCGCACAGAGGCACGCACATATACGCGCAATGGGACGGAGCTCTTTGGCGCCGTCAAAGTGGTTGCGTAACGATACGATTTTCCGCGGCTGACAGCCGTCCGCGATAAGGTGCGTCCCCGCGCTAGGCAGCTGTGCTTGTGCCTCCGGCGCACTGTACACCTACAGAACCCGAAGCCAATCCACGCGAAGAAAACAGCGCTTATCTCTATGGGTTTATAGGGCTGACGAACCCTGGACGTATCGCCGCGGCTCGCTTCAAAAGAACGGCCGAAAAAAAAAGAATGGTGAGGGCGGAGGGAGCCACATGGTTCCTGCTTAAAATCAGCCCGAAGCCCGCCGGGGCTGTCTGCCGGAGACTGAAGTTCCCGCTTGCGAACGGCGGTGCCTCTGTGTCGAAATAACCGTAATCACTCGCGTTTCGCATTTTTGGGCCGCGCTTACAAGGTCTCGTGTCGACCGGCACTAGAGCACTCGCGAAGGAAGCTCCGGATTTAGTGCACCAATTCCACGAAGCGCCAGCGCCCGTCACGCAATCGAATTTAGGAGTTGGACTGTTTGCGGATGCGGGCGTCCGACTGACGCGTGAGAATTCGAAGGCTCCTGTCAATGGGCATGCACGAAACTGCGAACTGGAAGGAGTAGCATGCGAGCACGGATACAAACGTAGTCGCTCTAGAAAATCGTCTCTTCTAATTTGCGAACATTTGGATCGGCACCGAGCTGACGTGGAACAGGGCAACTCGGATTGGATCGAGTGACGAAGAATGTGACTCGAGCGCGATTATCCGTCTTATCTACGTGGTCATATATACAACGTTTGCTCAGCATATCGGCAAGCAGCTCAACTGGGAAACAAGAATACGACATTTGCTGCACGGGGAAGTTTCGTGTGTACGGTGTAATCGAGTGAGCGCAGGAAAAAAAACATGTTTGTGAGTATGAATTTGTGTGAGCCAACACCGGTTCAGCTGAAAGACCCGACGATGAACAAACTGCATAGATAGAAGAGAACTGATGCACCATCTGGCTTAGGAAGCGAAGCTAAATCATTTGTATTGTTGCAGTAAATGTATTTTGTCATTTAAGACTTAGTTGCGGCACCACTGTTAAATGACTGCGCGAGCGCTCTCACACCCGACCTCTAAATGCAACCAAAACACCGGTTTTGATGACAATCTCAGCGCCTTCGGCGGCCCAACGCGAACGGGTTCCTATCCACAAATACGAGGCATGAAGTATGTGGTAATTGCCCCAACAAATACTGCGCACTGCCTGCGCCGGACAATTTTCGAGATGGTATGTCCGAAGCACTCGGCAGAAAATAACCGGGTGTGATAACTCTTTTTTTTTTTACTAAGAAATTGGCTATAGAAACCCTACGGAATAGTTCTCGTGTTTTTTTTTTCTTCTTTTTTGGTATAGACTTAAATGCACCGAGAGAAAAAAAAACGTGTAAAAGTCAAAACGCAAAAATATTCACCGAATGACGCATCGTGTCTGCAATGTATTTAAACAAACTGTGCGGAGCGCAGGCTCGTTAAAAAATCGTCTGCTATAGAACTTAGCGTTACATTTGCGCCGTGCCTGCTTCTTGCCCCCACTGCAGGGGCTGCGGCGACGTCAGAACGCCGAACTATGATTGGCTCTGATTGGAAGGAGAGTGGGTACACCTCAGTGTAATCCAGTGAGGGTGCTCTATTGACCGGACACTTCAGCGTGATTTTGCACGCAATCACCCAGCGCACTCTAATAAAAAGCAAGTGCGTCTACTTTCCCGCACAACACTCGGAGAGCCAATCACCGTAACTTGCGGAAGCAGCTCTGCGAATGACGAGGCCGAAATACACGTTTAGACCAAAAACGCAGTCTGGGTTGTGACATTAAGCAATGCAAGCGTGATGTTTTGCATTGCTTAATGTCACAACTCAGAATGTGGTTTTTGGTCTAAACATATGTTTCGGATCGTCATTCGCAGAGCTGCCTCCGCAAGTTGCGGTTATTGGCTCTCCGAGTGTTGTGCAAAAAGTAAACAAGCAAACTTTTTTTTTTTTTTGGTAGAGTGTGTACATTTAGAAAACAAAACGTCATGTCGTGTCTCGTCGTCTCGGAACGCCTCCGATCCTGTGAGCCAACTTCGCGCGCGCGCGCCTCACCTTTTGCGTCAACACGTTCTTGCATTTCGATTGTGCGATTCCGTCTGCGAGCAGGCGGTCGTCTCACGTCGAAGAATGGCATCCACAAACAACATGCAGACGCACGCACCACGTGCGTACACGTTCACGAACGAGCATGCAGAACATCCGAGTGGAATTCTTCGCGCTGCGGAGAACAAATGTCCCACTGCGCGTGGCTTGCAGGAACCGCTTCGCGGAATGGCATCCCGACACCGTGCTCGCCCCTCGAGGGGAGAACGCGATCGAGTGCTGCGCTCTTGGCCCTGACCGACAGCCGACCCCATGCCGACGGAGGAGCGCCCCAGGCGGAGTAAGGCCGTTCCGGCGAGGACGCACCTACTCAGGTGTCTAGCGCGACGCAGGAAGCGCGCAACGACCTTCGCGACCCCGGGCATCGCATTCGCGCCTCCCCGTGCACATGCACCTGCCGACTTGTTCCCCGCTGCCGCAAGGCAGTGCCGACACCCGATATTGTGAGGGCGACCGTGCTTTCTTCCACGACGTACCTCAAGGACGCGTCGGTCGACCTTGCGGAGGGATGCCTCCGCAGGCTCCGCAGTGTCGTGTTTCCACAATTGTCTAGTCTGCATGTCGTCCTCTGTGGCTCGTGACGCTCGACGCATATAGCGCGAATCACCCGGATACGCGCGTTCGGCCGGCCGTCTCTCGTTCCGCGGTTAGCTTCGCCGGTTCTGGCGAGAAGTGCAGCGGCGTTGCGGGGGGACACCGCTCCAATGAGTTACGGGTCTGTAAAGTAACCAATCAGGATGATTTAAGTTTGTCTGATTCATTTAAATTTCAGGAAACCATACACTCCAAGAAATGCCTGCGCATCTACTTACCACCAAAACACTCGACGAGCCAATCTCTGCGATCTAGGAAATCATCTCAGCGAATGATGAGGCGGAACGTCCGTTTAGAGCTAAATATGAAGTCTGCGTTGTGGCATTACGCAATGCAAAGCGTCATGCTTTGCATTGCGTAATGCCACAGCGCTGACTTCATATTTAGCTCTAAACGGATGTTCCACCTCATCATTCGCTAAGCTGATTTCCTAGATCGCAGAGATTGACTCTTTGAATGTTTTTGCGGGTAAGTAGACGTGCAGGCATTTCTTAGAGTGTATAGACTTCCTAAATTTCCACGGAATGTCGCTAATTGCATCTTAAACGAGGAGAAAATGTGTAACTTACAGTCACTTCTCAAAATTTCCTCAACAAATAAGCAAATTCACGTTAATTTAGTTTCAACATCAGCGCTAGGAGTTGTTACTATTGCCGTGAGCGAAGTGTTCAACCGAAAAATAAATGCGTCAGTATCTTTTCCCCGTCTGTTGGTCAGTAATCACAGCACACCTGGACGTCATGCCATGTCTTGCCCGTAGAGGTCGGACAAGACATGTTGGGAATTCAATAGCTTGCACCTTTCCACCAGCCTATTATAGAAGTAATTTCATTGCTTTTACGGGTAATGAATAAACTATGAATCGCACTTTTTTTTCCCCTCAAACAACATAACTTTTAGATTTCGTCTGTATTGTCGCCTAAAGCAAGTAAAAAAGATAAGCTTTATTGTTAGAACCTCATCGTCACGGACATGGAGGCCGGTCAAAGAATAGATGAAAGTTTAATAAACATCAGGTACGCATGCCTGCCATAAGAACGATTGGGAGCGCCACGCGGGTAAAGGCACGGAATTAGCGTTTTTTCTCCAGGATGGCGCTAAGATTCTGATCAGTTTCTTCCCCCCCCTTTCCCCCAAGACACACACAAACAAACTTCCCGCTTTCCCGAAGACGCACACAAACAAACAAACGCTGGCACAAACGTCATACTTCGGCATAATGACTTATGAAATGTAATTTAGTTATAACTGCACTTACCAATTATTCTTCCAGAATGGCCAGTTACAATCAGGGTTACTAATGGACGGAAAGTTGTTGATTACAATAATGCATCACTTCTAGAAAGTAACGCAATCTTGGCAATTATCTTTGCCACTCAATCTGAGCGAAATTCTTCTGGCAACATTTATCTCATTAAAATCAATCTGTTAGTGTCTTGCCACATTGTTTAAATATCGCTTATGCAATATTTTACATTGGTCAGCTTTAGTGCCTTTATTCCACCAAATATGTCAACATATACAAAAAAAACTTTTTTTTTGGTCGCGTCAATTTAAATTTAATTTCAATGAGAGTCAGTCCCCACCTGGTGGAAGGGAAAATAAGGCAGACACCCTGTGGTTCTTCTTGTAGTAACTCTAAGCACAGAGATTCAGTGCTATAAAATTATGACAGAAATAGCCGTAATTTCAAGCAGTTTTAATTATTTATCCCAAAATGTAATCTATAACAATTACAACTACTTCTAGTTGAATGTAATGAATAACGATTATGAATTAACCCTAAAATTGATACAGTTGCTTACTAGAAATAGTTACCATTACTTCCAAGTAATAGTATCCTATAAATTTCCAAGTACGGTGGTCAAACACACTTTCTTCGCGAGTAATTCTAACTGCGATCGCTGACGTCTTTGTCGACGATCGCAAGCAGGGCATCTTGCAGCCACCTTGCCTCTGCCCGTGCAGGCGCAATCGCAAGCTTGCCAAAGCTAGGTTCACGCGCACGCTGCACGTGCTTGTAGCGTGCGCCATCCTTGCAATAGACCCTCTCCCAAATTCAGTCTGGCCACTTCGATAGCTATATCATCACCTAAGTGTGTGTATCATCTGTACATGGTAATGGTGGCCTATTGATGGCCGGAGGAGGAAGACTTTGAAGACAGAAACCGATGCGGAGCCTGGAGCATCCGGACGTTAGTTCTTTGTGTTTTGGTTCGGTGTCACGGTGACGATACCTATAAGCTTCTATGCGCTACGTATTTGAGGGTGCCACAGAGCGATGGAGGCGAAGCACGTGACAGCCCTTGCCAAAGGTACAGGGGCGAACGCGTAACCTCAAGCAGTTGGAAAAGAGGGGAAGGAGGAACTCCCTTTCCCGGACCCTCTTTATGTGTCCCCAGCCGTCGCTTTTGTCCCCTCGTGAGATTAGCACCGTCACTCAAAATGTGTACAAAAGCAGTTTTCCTCCTCTCCCGCTCCTGGCTTCGACAGCACTGCCTTTGGCACTGCGCACCAATAGACGCGGCGCTGACGTCAGGCCGCTGCGGTGGCGCTGCTGTTCGCAGGGCGCATGCGCAGATGGTCCAATTAATCTGGTTCCTGCGCACGCGCAGTGCCCACACCTCGTGCGGAAACTGCGCGTTTGTCCACCCCTCGTGAGGGCTTGTTTCGAAACAGCGCCTTGGCCTACACTCTAGAAATGTGTACAGCGCGTCTACTTACCCACAAAACACTCAGAGAGCCAATCTCTGCGATATACAAAATCAGCTGAGCGAATGATGAGGAGGAACATCTGTTTAGAGACGTCAAAATGAAGCCTGCGCTGTGGCATTACGCAATGCAAAGCGTCATGATTGCATTGCGCAATGCCACAGCGCGGACTTCATTTTTAGGCTTAAAACGGATGTTCCTCCTCATCATTCGCTCAGCTGATTTCGTAGATCGCAAAGATTGGCTCTTCGAGTGTTTTGCGGGTAAGTAGACACGCAGGCATTTCTTAGAGTGTATAGTCACGTGTCTCCCTCGGACGCGCTGATTGGTTCACTGGGACCGTAGCCTTCGCTGTTCGCCAAGTTACAGTGAGACGGGGTATTGGCGACGTGAGCGATCGAAAGCGTCGCTGTGGTCGGCCCACCACAATTGGCCGAATGCTGACTATGACGTCAGGAAAGGATGTCTCATCGACGGAAATAAGAGGAATGTAGGAACTTCATTTTGACGGTGCTGGCAGTGTTGCTTTGAAAGCGCTATGATTTCAGGCTTCCACCATGCCCATAACAAACACCATCGAACTTGTTGTTTACAAGGTAATGACGTCACGAAAGGTAACCAAACGAGGGCGCCACCGAAACATCTCGCCGCTAATAGACAGTTCATTAGGATTAAATTTTAATTTTATCGAGAGGTCTACTCAGATATAAGCACCTCGTACAGAGTGGTAGTTGCTTGACACCGTCGACACGGAAGCAAATAGAGAAATAACTCTTCAGCGAAAACCACCGTAACGTTCGTACGTTCACCGCTGATGAATAGGAACCAATTTTTATATGTCACGAGCGTACAACAATTAGGATTCCTATTTCAGCCACTGGATGGCACCGAAGTTATGAGGGGGTCTATTGTCTATGCGAAGAGAAGTCGTCTGCTTCTTGCGGAGGAGTTGTGGTGACGTCAGAACGACGTCGAGCTCTGATTGGCTTTGATTGAGAGGATAGGGGGTACACATAAATACTAGATGCCTTGAAGTCTAGCCACTATTTTTTTTTCAATCAGTCAATAACAGCTTGGCGTTTTGACATCGTCGTCCCCTGTGCAAAAAGCAGACGAATCGGCGCTCCGCAAAGGCCTGTTCCACTCGGCCGGGGGCGCGAGCGCATCCACAACACGCGACCACGTAATGCTGACTTCGGCGTCGCAAGCATAAAGACGGCGCTGTAGCATAGAGTTATTCTAATGTACGCTAGAGGTTCAGCTGGCACTAGTGTGCTGTGGCAAATTGAAGCAGACACCAACCAGTCCAAAATTGTCTTCCGGTGATGCATTTCTACGGGGAAAAGCGGGTGAATTTTCTCTGCGCTTGATTATAACACCGAATATTACGAATAATTCTAATATAGTAAATAGCCTGGAACGTTTTAATCACGTAAATGAAAATGTTGATCAGTTGCAGTGTTTTTTCTTTCAAATTCATGGCATTAAGCAGTGATAAAACAGCTTCATAAAGCATTTGTGTGCACTGTCGGGCACTGTTAGCGCGAGCACGGAGTCTGCTCTTTTCTGCTTGGGGGAAGTTACGTGCGAAACGACCGAGGGACATCTGGAAAACCAAGAGAGAGGGGCAAGAACTACGCAGTAGCACTGGATCAGTAACTTCCTGTGCATGTAGACAATTAAAATGAAGTGAAGACCAAAAATATAATCCGATTTGCAATAAATGAGTATTGCTTTATGCCTCTGATTGTGGATATGTGCGAAGATGCTTGTTCTGTGTTCAAAACATGACCCGCAGCACACTCTGAAATCTTTGAAAATATGGAGAAGTCAGAAAACAGGCGCCCGATAAAAGCTGCCCGGCATAAGAAATAATAAAAAGAGAGACATTGCATAGCCCACATATTTTATTCTTTACGTTTTGAATGTTCCTAACCGCGCTCGTAAAGATGCACGCGGGACGGGGTCATTTTGATATAGGGTGACAGGACTGGCATATTAGCAATATATAGGCGTCACCGGAATGCTGCTGAACCTTGAACACACTCTACACTCTCCTTTCGATTGCTATTTGGCTTCGAATCATCGCCCTTTTTACACACCCGCTGTGAAACAGCGGTTTGGACCTTAACTATAGCCAAGCTCCAACATCATCCCAGGATGAAGAAAAATACTGTAACTAAAGCAATTACACTTTTACAACGATTGCTCTGCCGCCTTCACTGAAGTGAGCGACCGCACCACCAGACCGACCAGACTGCTCAGGGCGTTACCATCTCAAACTTTCACCGAACGGCCCGCAATCGGTCACTTAGGCTCGCTGGCTGACTCGCCTTAGCCGTCCCTGAACTTCCAAAACTCGGGCAGCGGTATTCGTGACGATCAGAAGAACACGTCGTCCCCATCTTGTATACTATATAGTCACAGACTCACCATATATATATAGACGCGGCACCGTGGTACGGGCTGTTTGTTGCCTTACCAGGTGTCGCGGCTCTCCTGAGCCAATAAACATTATTATTATTAGTAGTATTATTATTATTATCACACTTGGGGCTGTCTCTGTTTTGTGTTTTTTTTATTTCCTTTGTTGATTTGAGTGTCTTTTGTACTTGTTTATATTTTTATTCTCAGACTGGTGAACTACGTTCCCCTTCTGCACTCTGTGTAGTGTGTTTGTATGTGTGTTTTTGCTCGTTTTCTAAAACTGTGCAAGCACTAAGACCGATTGGTTGTTCCTGGACACTTTAATAAACACTGATTGATTGATTACTTATTATTATTATAATAAAGGTACATACTATTTGGTACGACCCAAATAACAAAAAGCGGTCCATGTTACTTTCTGTCGAAGAGACAAAATGCAGGCGCGATATCCTATAGGGAAGGCACAGGAGTACCCTGAAGTAGACTGGCTGCTGCTAACTTCAATTTGCATCCCGGATGCCGCGCAGACACTAGCGCCAGTTGAAACTCTAGCGTACATTACAAGAACTCTATGCGCTGTAGCGTTTGATCATGCACGAGTCAAGTTCGCATTTGTCAGCATCTGCTCATGCGCGTCAACTGGACTCCAGCAAAAACATAGCGCGCTAAAAAAAAAGAAAAAAAGTACAGATTGTGGTTGTATTCCCTTATCGAGACAATAAGGATGCATTCCTTTCAGGTGCATTGTTCATGTTTTCTTTCATAGCGCCTTTGAGGAACGTGGCGGAGCGTAATAACGCGCAATCGAAACGCGACCTATGTGGTGGTGCTTATTTGACGCATTCTCAACTCTAGGAAAGCTCAAATCCTTTTTTTTTCAGCTCTGTCATCCTAGAACGTATCGTGAATGGAACTGTCTTCCCCACCCATTGCAACCACCACAGATTTTGCCCGTTTTAAGCAAACACTAACAAGTTATTATTCGTGTATTTGAGCCAACACGGCTCAAATACACGAATAGCAACTCGTAAAGCAGGGGTCACACTGCTCCATGAATCATACAAAAGACAGTCAGCAAGCACGAGTCACCGCAATATCCGTGGTTCGAATGCCGCCTGCCAAGTTTCTCCTCGAACTCATTGCCATGCGGCATTTGAAGCACGGATGTCAGCGGTGACTTGCGTTAGAATCTGTATGCAGACTGTCTTTTTGTATCATGTATAAGCAGTGTGACCCCGGCTTTAGTATTTGCTTAGAACAGACAAAACCATTTGTCTCATTATGTTTGTACTTCTGTCCCCGTTCCCCTCGTAATGCTTCCCGGCACTGAGGGTACAATAAATCAATAAATAAACAGTTTCAAATTTATTTGAGAAAACGATAAAAAAGAAGGCTACACGGACAAATAAAGAAAAAGTAAGACTGACGTCCTTCCACGACCGGGAAAATGCCTTTGTAGAAAAGCCTCAGGAATGATGTTCACACTTCCTTTAGGCCACCGCATCGGGAGTTTCAAAACGAGGACTGTTGGACCTCAGGAATCGGGCTACAATCATGGAGTCAACCGGAGAAGATTATCCGTTGCTATCAGATAAACGCTCAGGAGTGCCGTCCTTCTGTCGGTGATACGATTCATCGTGTCTTGGTTACCGTGTATTTTCTACGACTACAACGACTCCACATGTTTCAACAGCAACCACATAGACGCTTTACAGCAGCTGTGCATGGGCGCCGCCATAACTGCCTCTTCAGTTTTTGTTCCCTCTTATTCCGTTCGCTTGACTTCATCATTTCCACAGCAGGACAGGTTATTGCCATTTTTAAGCGTTACTGTGTCCTTCGCCCCAGCATAGGCCGTTGTGGAGACTCGTCAACGCCCGCTTCAGTGGCTCGGCATCTCGGTAAGACAAGAGAAGGGCGGCTATGGCGGCTCAATCTGGCGCGTGTGTAAAGCGTCT
>JAZHYW010069087.1:0-11007 GCA_037355805.1 Ixodes ricinus
AGCGGTGCGCCGATAAACTGAGGGAAAGGAAGAGACGAGGGCGCACTGGGGCGTCAGGACGCCGAGCTTTGGTTGGAAGGGATTGGTGGGTAGGTCTAATGGTATAGCTGCCTCTATCTCCACTGCACTCGTCGAATGCATTAGAACCCAGCAAGGCCGGCGTCTAGCGTTTGGCTCTCGCATTCGAAGCGTTCGACGATTTCAGTGGAGACAAAGGCAGCTAGCTCTAGGTATGGTGGTAGGGCGACTGAACAAACGCATTTTATATTACTCACTTTAATACTACAAAAATCAATATAGAGGCAACTACTTAAACCTAGGGTAATGAAAAAGCAGTGCGTAGAAGTTTTTATTTGTATTAAATATTGTGTAATATTTTGGTAGAGGGGTTGATTTACATCATATCAATATCAGAAAATGAAGTTGTACATTTAAGCATGAGAAAAGACAGTTATATTTTTGGAAGTTTAGAACGAGAAAAAACTACCAAACACAACATACACGAGCGAAAGCTGAAGGCCCATTTGGTGAGCAGTTGTGTTTGTCTCATGGGCATGCTGTCTTTGAAAGCATCCCAAGTTTCAAAGTGTTCCCCGGAATTTGATTAATATTTATGTGACCAAAACGGCTGAACCGCGTCGTTGAGTTTAAAAGGAAATATCAAGATTACAGTACCTTATAATAATTACGTCATGTATTAAACTTTAGTATCCTTCAACTACATCAAATATTTAATTTGTTTGTCTTTCAAAAACCATAAATAAGTATACTAATGGTGATAATTCAATCTATGTTATCTAAGACTCCTCAAATATACCAATCGTTATATTCATTATACGCACCGATTTCTCTGTTAAAATCTGATATCAAAGATCGAATACATCAGGAATATCGCTTACACCAGATGGCGCCACCGGACGAAGAGATATAGAGGATAAGTCATTCTCATCGTCTGATCGCTCATCTCAAGTTAGCGATAGTTCCAAGGTAATACATTTTTTATACCAATTTTAATTAAGAAATCAGGCTCGCGTGAATGTAATGTGATTTTTAGAATGACTTCAAGCCAATAGGTTGAGTGTGACCTAAACAGACTTACAGAAAAGTAGTTTAGTGCTCCTTTAAATTATATTCGGTTGCCCATCAAGAACATTGTTTAGATCATTCCAACAAAGAGCTATTTGCGGGTGGCCTGTGTTTCGTGCATACTGACAGTATTTGCTAGCTTAGCGAAGTGGCGAGAACTCGCGTGTAGTGATTTAGAGGACTTTACGCTGAACGGCGTAAAGTAACAGCCTACCGAGTGTGCCAAACGAAATTGGAATGCCAACCAATCAATATACACGTTCTTTCCCTAGGCTGACATTGCATCGAAGTCGCCAAGTGCGAGCTGGTCACTGATATCTGCTTTGAAACGTGTATTTAGTTCAAAGGTAATCGTTCAGCGAAGGCCTGTCAATGTCTTGTTCACAGGTCGATGCTAAACCACAACCTCTCTCACCCCCCCCAAAAAAAAAGAAAAAAAAAGAGGAAAGAAATAAACAACGAAAAACAAACAAAGCAAGAACATATATTGCATTGAGATTACTTCATTGAGAAGTGATAATCATTAGGGAATATTGTAAGTAAGGTCATGCAATAGTCGCACGCAGATACACCCTAGAAAGCCTACAATCGCACGTGCATTCTTGTACGAGTACTAATGCCCGTGTCCCAACAGAGCGACAGACAGAAACAAACGACAGCGACAAGCCTCAAACCAGAGTCTTTCGCGATTTGAGAGGCTTTGCAGACTAAAGGAGGCTATGCTCAAACACGAGCATCATGCACGCGAGGGTATCTTTGGCAGACTTGCAGTCCCTCGTGCTTACTTCACGAGCACCGAACGACTAAACGCCTGCCAAAGATTCCATCGCGAGCATGCTGCATGGGTTTGATTGAGGCTTGTCGCTGTCTTTTGTTTCTGTCTGTCAGCTCTAGTGGGACACTGGGTATAAACACGGCATCTCTATCGGAATGACGATTCTTCCAGTCTTTAATGATTTTTCTGCTAGAGGAAGAAAACAAAAAGTTGCATCTTCTTTCGCGACTAGCACCTAAAAACATTTTTCTAAGGGGCCGCCGTCATCTTGACTGGCGGAGCTTCCGATGTGCTGGAAAACGTGGCTTTGCACTCGCAACTCCACCGTAAGGTGTTCTACGCTTTAACTGCACTTAATTGTCACTTTTTGCGGTTTCATCACTTCTATATTTTTGTGTGTTGCAAATAGCAATGTCTTGTTCTTTTTTTTTTTGTTCGGCCCACAAACTGGATATGTGAGCTATCAAGCTGGGGACAGGGGTAGATGGCAAAGTTCTATAGGCGCTTGGAATTGCGTCCTAACCTCGGACCGCGCACCGGGACGAGTTACTCTGGTCATGAGCCCGACAAGCGCATCGTGCATTATCAATCGTTTTGCAGGAAGTTTTTTTTTTGTTGGCTAGATTTTGTTTAGGCATCTGAATTAGCTGAATAAAATGGTTTGTTCACACTGCACAACTAAATTATATTCCAAAGTGGTGGTTATCTCTCTGTTTATTGCGTGTTTCCATGCCGCCGTGATTGCACTGAAAGCATACATTTATGTTTTCCTTTCTATACTGCCTGCGCCGAGCTCGTAACAGTTATAATCGTTCCGGTGTGCGCGTCGCGTCAACGCATTAATTTACAATTCAGACATATTTAATTGTATTGACCGTCTTGTCAATAGAGCAATTTTGTGCATCCGACATCAAGTAAGTCACACGCATTCAGGTTATCGCAATGAGAGCCATGTTACGAATAAAGCATCCTGTTAATATATTTTTT
Source organism: Ixodes ricinus (assembly GCA_037355805.1). Lineage (NCBI taxonomy): Eukaryota > Metazoa > Arthropoda > Arachnida > Ixodida > Ixodidae > Ixodes > Ixodes ricinus. Next base: position 2,849 of record JAZHYW010069087.1, read on the forward strand.
TAATCGCCCGGTAAGTTTTGTTGCAGTATGCGCCCCTCAGGCGAATGTAAACACGGTACCATGGCTTTCAAATATATGTGGTAACAGGCATCGACTCCCGATCTAAAGGTAGCGTTGAAAAGCCGCCGACAAAATAATAATATTAACCGCGTGAACCACAATCAACTACGGACGACAAAAAGATACTCGAAGGCTCAGACGCACATAAAGATTTGTGCCTAAACCAGAAGTGCAATTGAATTTGATGAAAGAGTGCTATACTCGAGCATTCACAACACTGAAGAAACACGGAAGACACTAGGCGGCGCCAGCATCGTAGCAAAAAACGCTCAATTAGCCTCTCGTACAACCCGCTCCAGGCCGTAATCTAACCTCAGCTACAAGTGGTAGTAATTCAAAGTGATAGGATTGTAGTTTGCTAGATTACAACGGGCAATTGAAAGAAGCCGCTGCAATTATGGTCCAGATAGAAAGTAAACACAAATGCCCAGGCTGACAGCTGAATTAAAAATGGTTCAGTTTCCTGTCCTCGGAGTCTAGGCCAACTCGTCGAAAGGCAACTCGTCGAAGGGCAACTCGTCGAAGGGCAATTCGTCGAATAGGCCAATTCGTAATAGGGCAACTTGTCGAAGGGCTGTTTGTCGAAGAGGCCTTTTCGTCGCCACTCGCCAAAGAGGCTGTTAGTCAATATTCTTTTAAAAGCACCATTTTGCATCTCCGTTTGAGCAATGATACATCAGAATTTCATCATTTCTAACATACGTTATATGTGCTCGCGTATGAATATTTTTCTATATAAATAAAATAAGTCACAAGGAAGAATAATAAAAACGAAAACTTTAATAATACACATGAACGCACACATTACACATCTCTCTCTTTTACAGTCCGATGTTAAAAGCGACTGCTCGGAGAGTATCCAAAACGTTGCTGGGAACGTACTGCGACAATATGTTTTCAATCCTGATGTTGCAGTCTTGATACTTCCGTTTGGGCATCCGAGCGGCGTGTCCCGCGCTTGCTTGGGCCAACTTCATTTCAGTGAGGGCTTGCTCCTTTTTGAGTGCGGCCAGGAAAGCCCAGATCGTGGGCGAAGCGCAGGCAACTGTGGACTTCAGACATGACAAATCGAGAGTACAATTACCAACCGCTCTCTGTGCACGTCATAACGCGCAATTAACTGTCCTTACCTGAAATCCCCTGTGCCAGGCTTCAGCACTGTTGTTCGTGCGTGGCAGGTGCTGGTGGACCGCGTCGTTCACGTTCCACAGTGACGGCGCGAACATCGGCGATATTCTACGCAGACCACGACGACGGCCCAAGTACGTGTCCTCAAAGTATTGGGCAAGAGGCATAGCTTCGTCGGGGAAAATCTCCATCAGGGAATCAAACGCGGCGTCCAAGTCGCCCAAGGGAATGAACGCCAACGCTGGAAGCATCCTCATCTAGAAATACGTAGACACGATCGTTGCGTCAGAATGTACTCAGGAGCTACAAATGTTTCGCAAACTTACCAAGACGGAAAAGTCTTTGTCGGTGTCATAGCGCTGTCTGAGATCGTGGTTTTCCTGCACCTTTCTGTACACGGATTGTGCGAGGTGAAAGAAACACGCCTGAAGGCGCACGCCAGGAAATTGGTTCTGGAACGAGTTCATCGCTGCGAGCTCGAAGTCCGTGTATATCACCTTGACGTTGAGGTGGTTGATGTGGGCTCGCAAAACGCTGAACAGTCTAATAGAACCGAAAAAAAGTATAACCTGCAATGTTAATAACCGACAAACTGTTCATAACAACAGCATGTCTTAACAACAGCATGTCTCACGTAAAAATTAACAGTACGGGAATATGTCTCACCTTGCGTACGTTGACTGTGTCTTGTTGGACAGAAGAGCAAAAACGAGTGGCACAACGGTTCCATGCAGCGATCCGTGTATGGTGTACACTTGGTAGAAAAGCGAGGGGGACACCTTAAACGTCCCGTCGGCAAACCAGAGCTCCGACTCTCCAAGCTTCCTCAAGTTTTCAGCGGTAGAAAATACGAGTATCCGTTCCGAATCGCCGAAGCCAGAGTCATGGAGAAGGAAGTCCTCCCCACGCAGGGTTACCTACGAAAAAGAGCGCCACTTGTCAGCTAACAGAACGCAATTCAACATTACCTGTTGCGACCACCATGTGCACTGATTTTTCGACAATCTTAAAGTTTGTCAATAACGCATACCTTGAACTCAACTGGGATTTCCAGGTTCCGCTTTGTTGTCGGGATAGTATAAGGGTGGATGGCGCGCCGTCGCTGCTTGCGTAGCGTTCGCCGCATCGTGCTCACACTTGGCATCTGTGAAGCCACAGCGTCTGATGAGGCCGCGGCAGCTCCGAGAAGTATCTGGTGGTTGCTTTCGCGTCCCTCCACTGTTAATAAAAATATGAATATGATTGGTGACTTCTTTTCGCAGTTCGGAAAAAGCAGCTCATACGATTTACGAGAAAAACGGTAAAGCTCGGCACTTACCTGCTTTCGCTTTCATGTCGTCTCTCACTGCAAGCAGGCTGTTCTCCACAGGGTCGCCGGAGTGAGTGTGCTCTCCAGGTTGAAGTAGTACCGAAGTCATCGCAACATCTGTAGATAGCTTGGCTTTACAGATATCCCGCTTTCTACAAACCCAGTACATGGAGGACTCTGTCTTCTTGTTACAGGTGTAGGAATGGCCCTCATAAAGAAGCATATTCGCTCCTCTCTCGGTTTTGACAAACTCCATGGCCGGCAAATGAAATAAGAACTAGTTCAAGCTTGAACCAGCTTATATACCGCTGGGCAAGAAGCACGGTGATCCTTATCAGTTCAGGCGGACCGTCCAGAAACGAACCGAACCCCGCAGAAGTCTATAGACACTTTCTTTTGGGGAGAGGGGCAAAAAGCTCGGTGACCTACTTCTTTGAACGGCAAAGAGCTTTGTACAACACCGGAGGACGTTCAGTAAAAAGAAAATATACAAATTTCTAGTCCTTCAAACTTCAAAAGAAAGACCGAAAAAAAGAATGAAAGAGACCTTCACCCCGAACTCTCTTCCCGTAATTCGACTAATTGCCCTTCGACAGGTTGCCCTTTGTACTGACCTACTCCTTTGAACGGCTGTTACTGGGGCAAAGAGCTTTGTACAACGCCGGAGGACGTTCAGTAAAAAGAAAATATAAAAAATGGCCGGCAGATGAAATAAGAACTAGTTCAAGCTTGAACCAGCTTAAATACTGCTGGGCAAGAAGCATGGTGATCCTTATCAGTTCAGGCCGACCGTCCAAAAACGAACCGAACCCCGCAGAAGTCTATAGACACTTTCTTTTTGGGGGAGGGGCAAAAAGGGGCAAGAAGCACGGTGACCTACTTCTTTGAACGGCAAAGAGCTTTGTACAACGCCGGAGGACGTTCAGTAAAAAGAAAATATACAAATTTCTAGTCCTTCAAACTTCAAAAGAAAGACCGAAAGGAAGAATGAAAGAGACCTTCACCCCGAACTCTCTTCCCGTAATTCGACTAATTGCCCTTCGACAGGTTGCCCTTTGTACTGACCTACTCCTTTGAACGGCTGTTACTGGGGCAAAGAGCTTTGTACAACGCCGGAGGACGTTCAGTAAAAAGAAAATATAAAAAAATGGCCGGCAGATGAAATAAGAACTAGTTCAAGCTTGAACCAGCTTAAATACTGCTGGGCAAGAAGCATGGTGGTCCTTATCAGTTCAGGCCGACCGTCCAAAAACGAACCGAACCCCGCAGAAGTCTATAGACACTTTCTTTTTGGGGAGAGGGGCAAAAAGCTCGGTGACCTACTTCTTTGAACGGCAAAGAGCTTTGTACAACACCGGAGGACGTTCAGTAAAAAGAAAATATACAAATTTCTAGTCCTTCAAACTTCAAAAGAAAGACCGAAAAAAAGAATGAAAGAGACCTTCACCCCGAACTCTCTTCCCGTAATTCGACTAATTGCCCTTCGACAGGTTGCCGCTTTGTACTGACCTACTCCTTTAAACGGCTGTTACTGGGGCAAAGAGCTTTGTACAACGCCGGAGGACGTTCAGTAAAAAGAAAATATAAAAAAATGGCCGGCAGATGAAATAAGAACTAGTTCAAGCTTGAACCAGCTTAAATACTGCTGGGCAAGAAGCATGGTGGTCCTTATCAGTTCAGGCCGACCGTCCAAAAACGAACCGAACCCCGCAGAAGTCTATAGACACTTTCTTTTTGGGGAGAGGGGCAAAAAGCTCGGTGACCTACTTCTTTGAACGGCAAAGAGCTTTGTACAACGCCGGAGGACGTTCAGTAAAAAGAAAATATAAAAAAATGGCCGGCAGATGAAATAAGAACTAGTTCAAGCTTGAACCAGCTTAAATACTGCTGGGCAAGAAGCATGGTGATCCTTATCAGTTCAGGCCGACCGTCCAAAAACGAACCGAATCCCGCAGAAGTCTATAGACACTTTCTTTTTTGGGGAGAGGGGCAAAAAGCTCGGTGACCTACTTCTTTGAACGGCAAAGAGCTTTGTACAACGCCGGAGGACGTTCAGTAAAAAGAAAATAAAAAAAAATGGCCGGCAGATGAAATAAGAACTAGTTCAAGCTTGAACCAGCTTAAATACTGCTGGGCAAGAAGCATGGTGGTCCTTATCAGTTCAGGCCGACCGTCCAAAAACGAACCGAACCCCGCAGAAGTCTATAGACACTTTCTTTTTGGGGAGAGGGGCAAAAAGCTCGGTGACCTACTTCTTTGAACGGCAAAGAGCTTTGTACAACGCCGAAGGACGTTCAGTAAAAAGAAAATAAAAAAAAATGGCCGGCAGATGAAATAAGAACTAGTTCAAGCTTGAACCAGCTTAAATACTGCTGGGCAAGAAGCATGGTGGTCCTTATCAGTTCAGGCCGACCGTCCAAAAACGAACCGAACCCCGCAGAAGTCTATAGACACTTTCTTTTTGGGGAGAGGGGCAAAAGCTCGGTGACCTACTTCTTTGAACGGCAAAGAGCTTTGTACAACGCCGAAGGACGTTCAGTAAAAAGAAAATAAAAAAAATGGCCGGCAGATGAAATAAGAACTAGTTCAAGCTTGAACCAGCTTAAATACTGCTGGGCAAGAAGCATGGTGGTCCTTATCAGTTCAGGCCGACCGTCCAAAAACGAACCGAACCCCGCAGAAGTCTATAGACACTTTCTTTTTGGGGAGAGGGGCAAAAAGCTCGGTGACCTACTTCTTTGAACGGCAAAGAGCTTTGTACAACGCCGAAGGACGTTCAGTAAAAAGAAAATAAAAAAAAATGGCCGGCAGATGAAATAAGAACTAGTTCAAGCTTGAACCAGCTTAAATACTGCTGGGCAAGAAGCATGGTGGTCCTTATCAGTTCAGGCCGACCGTCCAAAAACGAACCGAACCCCGCAGAAGTCTATAGACACTTTCTTTTTGGGGAGAGGGGCAAAAAGCTCGGTGACCTACTTCTTTGAACGGCAAAGAGCTTTGTACAACACCGGAGGACGTTCAGTAAAAAGAAAATAAAAAAAAATGGCCGGCAGATGAAATAAGAACTAGTTCAAGCTTGAACCAGCTTAAATACTGCTGGGCAAGAAGCATGGTGGTCCTTATCAGTTCAGGCCGACCGTCCAAAAACGAACCGAACCCCGCAGAAGTCTATAGACACTTTCTTTTTGGGGAGAGGGGCAAAAGCTCGGTGACCTACTTCTTTGAACGGCAAAGAGCTTTGTACAACGCCGAAGGACGTTCAGTAAAAAGAAAATAAAAAAAAATGGCCGGCAGATGAAATAAGAACTAGTTCAAGCTTGAACCAGCTTAAATACTGCTGGGCAAGAAGCATGGTGGTCCTTATCAGTTCAGGCCGACCGTCCAAAAACGAACCGAACCCCGCAGAAGTCTATAGACACTTTCTTTTTGGGGAGAGGGGCAAAAAGCTCGGTGACCTACTTCTTTGAACGGCAAAGAGCTTTGTACAACGCCGAAGGACGTTCAGTAAAAAGAAAATAAAAAAAAATGGCCGGCAGATGAAATAAGAACTAGTTCAAGCTTGAACCAGCTTAAATACTGCTGGGCAAGAAGCATGGTGGTCCTTATCAGTTCAGGCCGACCGTCCAAAAACGAACCGAACCCCGCAGAAGTCTATAGACACTTTCTTTTTGGGGAGAGGGGCAAAAAGCTCGGTGACCTACTTCTTTGAACGGCAAAGAGCTTTGTACAACGCCGAAGGACGTTCAGTAAAAAGAAAATAAAAAAAAAATGGCCGGCAGATGAAATAAGAACTAGTTCAAGCTTGAACCAGCTTAAATACTGCTGGGCAAGAAGCATGGTGGTCCTTATCAGTTCAGGCCGACCGTCCAAAAACGAACCGAACCCCGCAGAAGTCTATAGACACTTTCTTTTTGGGGAGAGGGGCAAAAAGCTCGGTGACCTACTTCTTTGAACGGCAAAGAGCTTTGTACAACGCCGAAGGACGTTCAGTAAAAAGAAAATAAAAAAAAATGGCCGGCAGATGAAATAAGAACTAGTTCAAGCTTGAACCAGCTTAAATACTGCTGGGCAAGAAGCATGGTGGTCCTTATCAGTTCAGGCCGACCGTCCAAAAACGAACCGAACCCCGCAGAAGTCTATAGACACTTTCTTTTTGGGGAGAGGGGCAAAAAGCTCGGTGACCTACTTCTTTGAACGGCAAAGAGCTTTGTACAACGCCGAAGGACGTTCAGTAAAAAGAAAATAAAAAAAAATGGCCGGCAGATGAAATAAGAACTAGTTCAAGCTTGAACCAGCTTAAATACTGCTGGGCAAGAAGCATGGTGGTCCTTATCAGTTCAGGCCGACCGTCCAAAAACGAACCGAACCCCGCAGAAGTCTATAGACACTTTCTTTTTTGGGGAGAGGGGCAAAAAGCTCGGTGACCTACTTCTTTGAACGGCAAAGAGCTTTGTACAACGCCGAAGGACGTTCAGTAAAAAGAAAATAAAAAAAAAATGGCCGGCAGATGAAATAAGAACTAGTTCAAGCTTGAACCAGCTTAAATACTGCTGGGCAAGAAGCATGGTGGTCCTTATCAGTTCAGGCCGACCGTCCAAAAACGAACCGAACCCCGCAGAAGTCTATAGACACTTTCTTTTTGGGGAGAGGGGCAAAAAGCTCGGTGACCTACTTCTTTGAACGGCAAAGAGCTTTGTACAACGCCGAAGGACGTTCAGTAAAAAGAAAATAAAAAAAAATGGCCGGCAGATGAAATAAGAACTAGTTCAAGCTTGAACCAGCTTAAATACTGCTGGGCAAGAAGCATGGTGGTCCTTATCAGTTCAGGCCGACCGTCCAAAAACGAACCGAACCCCGCAGAAGTCTATAGACACTTTCTTTTTGGGGAGAGGGGCAAAAGCTCGGTGACCTACTTCTTTGAACGGCAAAGAGCTTTGTACAACGCCGAAGGACGTTCAGTAAAAAGAAAATAAAAAAAAAATGGCCGGCAGATGAAATAAGAACTAGTTCAAGCTTGAACCAGCTTAAATACTGCTGGGCAAGAAGCATGGTGGTCCTTATCAGTTCAGGCCGACCGTCCAAAAACGAACCGAACCCCGCAGAAGTCTATAGACACTTTCTTTTTGGGGAGAGGGGCAAAAAGCTCGGTGACCTACTTCTTTGAACGGCAAAGAGCTTTGTACAACACCGGAGGACGTTCAGTAAAAAGAAAATACACAAATGTTCTAGTACCTTCAAACTTCAAACAGAAAGACTCGAAAAGAATAATGAAAGAGACCTTCACCCCGAACTCTCTTCCCGTAATTCGAACTAATTGCCCTTCGACAGGCTATGACGCTTTGTACTGGACCTAGCTCCTTTAAACGGCTGTTTCTGAACGGCAAAGAGCTTTGTACAACGCCGAAGGACGTTCAGTAAAAAGAAAATAAAAAAAAATGGCCGGCAGATGAAATAAGAACTAGTTCAAGCTTGAACCAGCTTAAATACTGCTGGGCAAGAAGCATGGTGGTCCTTATCAGTTCAGGCCGACCGTCCAAAAACGAACCGAACCCCGCAGAAGTCTATAGACACTTTCTTTTTGGGGAGAGGGGCAAAAAGCTCAGTGACCTACTTCTTTGAACGGCAAAGAGCTTTGTACAACACCGGAGGACGTTCAGTAAAA
>JAZHYW010069088.1:0-10278 GCA_037355805.1 Ixodes ricinus
CAAATATGGCCGAACCGTTCAAATTGGGCGACGTCTTGCGCAGCCTAGCCCTAACACTTGGCATAGACACCGTGGGGAGTGTGAGGGTTGGCGGAAAGGCCGGCGTCTAGTTATCGCGGCCATTTTAGAGCGCAGCTCCCTAGGCGCCCGTTTTCCGGCATGAGCGGCGTCTGCGTCGCCGTCGCCGTCGACGACGCCGTTGCCGTCGGCATAACCGCGCGGTGCATTATAAGTAAATTTCCCCCGCTAAATTTAGCGGAAAGATTCCCGCTAAATTTAGCGAAAAAATTTCCCGCCAAATTTAGCGGAAGAGTTTCCCCGCCAAATTTACCGGAAAAGTTCCCCACTACAATTAGCGAAAAAAATTCACCGCTAAAATTACCGAAAACCTTCCCCGCTAAATATAGCGGAAAACTTTTCGCCGCTAATTTAGAGGAAAAACTACCCTGCTATCTTTAGCGGAAAAATTACCCCGCTAAATTTAGCGGGAGAAATGAAAGTCGTTTACAACTCCCTGTAACAACGAATTAGAGCTCAGCTCTTGAGGAGGAGGAGGGGAAGTTACGGAGAGGAGGCTATGCCCCTCCTCCTCTCCTGCTCGCCTCCCATTTAGGGAAAATTTTCCGCTAAACTTAACGGAATAAATCTCCTGCTAAATTTAGCGAAAAAATTTCCCCGTCGAATTTAGCAGAAAGTTTCCCCGCCAAATTTAGCGGGAAAAGTTTCCCCGCTAGATTTAGCGAAAAGTTCCCCGCTAAAATTAGCGAAAAAAATTCCCGCTAACTATAGCGGGAAACTTTCGCCGCTAATTTAGCGGAAAAATTACCACGCTAAATTTAGCGGGAGAAATGAAAGTCGTTTACAACTCCCTGTAACACCGAATTAGAGCTCAGCTCTTGAGGAGGAGGAAGGGAAGGTACGGAGAGTAGGCTATGCCCCTCCTCTTCTCCTGGGAAAATTTTCCGCTAAACTTAACGGAAAAAATCTAGGGAAAATTTTCCGCTAAACTTAACGGAAAAAATCTCCCGCTAAATTTAGCGGAAAAATTTCCCGACAAATTTAGTGGAAAAGTTTCCCCACCAAATTTGGCGGGAAAAGTTTTCCCGCTAAATTTAGCGGAAAAGTTCCCCGCTAAAATTAGCGAAAAAAATTCCCCGCTAAAATTAGCGAAAAACTTCCCCGTTAAATATAGCGGAAAACTTTCGCCGCTACATTTAGCGGAAAAAATTACCTGCTAAATTTAGCGGAAAAATTTCGCCGCTGAACTTAGCGGGAGAAATTAAAGCCGTTTACAACTCCCTGTAACACCGAATTAGAGCGCAGCTCTTGAGGAGGAGGAGGGGTAGGTACGGAGAGGGCGCTATGCCCCTCCTCCTCTCCTGCTCGCCTCCCATTTAGGGAAAATTTTCCGCTAAATTTAGCGGAAAAAATCTCCCGCTAAATTTATCGAGGAATTGTTTCGCTAGATTTAGCAGGGAATTTTTTCCTTTAAATTTGGTGGGAAAGTTTATTCCGCTAAATTTGGAAGGGAAGATTTCCAGCTAGAGTCTACCCGGGAAATTTTTTCAACTAAATTTACCGAGGAAAGTTCTTTCCGGGCTAAATATAGCGGGGAAGTTTTTTTTCTGCTAAATTTAGCTGGCGATATTTTTCCGCTAAATTTGTAGGGAAGTTTTTTCGCTAAATTTAGCGGGGAAACTTTTCCGCTAAATAAAGCGGGGAAAATTTTCCGCCAAGTTTAGCGGAGAATTTTTTTCGCTATATTTGGTGGGGATATTTTTTCGCTAAATTTAGCGGGGAACTTTTTCGCTAAATTTAGCAGAACAATTTTCCTCTAAATTTAGTGGGGAAAACTTTTTCGCTAGATTTAGCGGGGAAAATTTTCCGCTAGATTTATCGGGGAAATTTTACGGCTAAATTTAGCGAGGAAATTATTCCGCTAAATTTAGCGGAGAAAATTTTCCGCTAAATTTAGAGGGCGAAAATATTGCGCTAGACTTAGCGGGGAAATTTTTCCGCTGTATTCAACGGGGAAATTTACCCATCATACTCCGTGCAATTACACCGACGGCGACGGCGACGGCGACGGCGACGCCGACGCCGACGCCGTCGCCGTTTAAGCCGGAAAGGGGCGCCTAAGAGCTACGCTCTAAAACTCTCGGCCAAATTTAGCGCAAATATTTCCCTAAATGGGAGGCGAGCAGGAGAGGAGCAGGGGCATAGCCTCCTCTCCGTACCTTCTCATCCTCCTCCTCCTCAAGAGCTGCGCTCTAATTTGGCGTTGCAGGGAATTGTAAACGTCTTTATTTTTTTCCATCTTTTCGAGCGATATTTAGTCATATTATGGATGTAACGACCGACAATTGGTATATAGTGCGCAGCGCTGGCTACAGCTGATGCAATTTTTTAGGGCGCAGTTTTAAGCACCCGTTTTTCGGCTTTGGTGGAGTCGCCGTCGGCGAAACCGCGCGGTGCATTATGAACATTTCCATAAGGACGTCACACGTGACGTCACGATGGTCACCAAGGATGTTGCGTGTGACGTCACCTTCGTGACAGCACACGGCGCTTAAGTTTAATAGAAAATTTTCCCACTAAATTTAGCGAAGAATTTTCCCGCTAAATATAGTGGGGAAATTTTTCGCAAAATTAAGCAGGCAAATTTTTCCCGAAAATCTAGAGGACAATATATATTTTTTTTTTTTGCAAAATTTAGCGGGAAATTGTTTCGCCAAATTTAGCGGGGACATTTTCTCGCTAAATTTAGCGGGACACTTTTTCCACAAAATTTCGCGGGAAATTTTCCCGCTAAATTTACCGGTGCAATTTACCGGAAATTGTCCCACAATTTCTGGTAAATTCCCCTCCGTACCTTTTCTTCCTCCTCAGGAGCTGCGCTCTAATTCCTCATTACAGAGAATTGTAAACGTGTTTAAATTTTTTTTTTAATTTGAAAATTGCGACGTTTTTGTCGAGAGCGTCCAAGAAGCTCGAGCAAAGGATGACTGCTTCGTTCGAGGAGAAGAAGGAAATAACTATATTTTTCATAAATCATCTGCTATTCAAGCCTTTTAGATACAGGCTTGATTAGATATTACAGAGCCCTGTGAGGACCATTTCAGCATTTAACGCGAATAAACCAGCATTTTCGCAAGGGCTATTTATGTTCAACGAATTAAGTTATTCGATGAAATGAAAAACTAGGAATCCGAAAGTTCAATCGAATTATCCGGTCAATCAGTATTGCATTCGAAATAGAAACTCGGATATTCGCACAAACCTAGTTATCGCTTCTCCTGTCTCCTTCTTTCGAATCGTCTTTGATATCTTCGTTATTTTTGCTATATGCTTCAATAATGTATCAAATGGGTACGTTAATCTTGTCCGCTTCATGGAAGCCCTTGATCTTTGGCAGCGACATTTACTCGTTTTACCTGTCCAAAGGAACTCTGGTTTTTCATATACCAGTCAGTGTTATTAGTACCAAGGACAAATGAATCTTTTAAAATAAGAAAAAGAACTGCGCGAATACAAACCGTTGAAGCATGCGCCATGATTGTTTCCAAAAGGTCACATGTGACGTATAGTATTATATATATATATACTTGTCGCGTACAGGCATGAAGATAGCTGACGAATTGAGTTACTGCTCAGAACGACTCAGGTGAAATCTTCAACGATTAATCATCCATATCGTAGATTGAGTAGCAAAGTCCGAAGACAATCCTAATGCTCCAGCTTCTGCTGAGCTTCGATTGGTGCAAACTTCTTGTCTAGGTTTTCGTGTTGAAAGTGTTATGCCAGAATTCCTAGGTTAATGCATGTGTTGAGTGAGTATGTACTCTGGAAAAGGCAGTTAATATTTGTGCTTTGAAGAAGTGAAGCATGCCCGACTGGTCAGGGTTTTTAGGCGTGATATTGATTGTCATGGCCCTTTCCGTCGTGAGTCTAATTTAGGAGAGAATTTATGTCTTCAGTTCTCGGAAACACGTCCAGCTGAGTGATAAACTTTAGGGAACACACTCATAAATGTTACTCTTTAAGAAAACATAGAGCGCTCTTTATGAAGCCAGAAAGCTGTGCAATAATCTAACAAAGTGTGGCTCCCGATTGCGTGCCTTTCTAGCATTTTCCCCTTTTATATGTATTTATTAATTTAGCTTCTTTATACATTCTGAGACGTGGCATTTCATGAGGAATTGATTTAGCTGAGTAACAAGGTGAATGTGTCATGGAATCTGTCGATATGTAGTGTCGAAATGAAGTGTTTGATGCCATGCAGCTCCACGTCCATAGATGTCGCCGCAGAAAAGGAATGCAAAAAGGCTGTTTCGTGGAAAGTAAGGCCCACTTTTGCGAATGAAACATTTTCCTCCTCTAGAACAACAGCACATAATTACGTCTCATCAGCAAAATATAAAAACGAAAAAGTGCCGAATAAATGGATAAAGCAACAGCGAAACTCAAAAGATTGCCGAAACACCTGAAATTTGACTCCTGTTGAGATCAGTGAAAAAAGGACAAAATTTTTGGGTGTTTACTTTTTTTCTCGGAATGGGAGGGCCATTCCGAGAAAAAAGTAAACACCAAAAAAATTTCGTCCTTTTTTCACTAGTCTCAACAGGGTTCAAATTCCAGGTGTTTTTTTCAGCGCAATCTTTTTGACGTTTCGCTGTCAGCTTATTCTGCATATATTCAGAATTGTTCGACAAATAAAAAAAAAAGAGAGGAAAGTGTTCTGAAGTAAAATATTTTCGCCACGAGAAGCTAGTTGTTCTTTCTGCAAGGCTTTCCCCGTGACAGTCGCCACTGTATAATTTATCACTCACCCAGCTCTTACCGGAATAAAACAAAAGAAATGTGAGCATCCGCGATGACGGCGACATGATCTAATTCTCATGACGCTCCTCCATGGTGAGGGAATCCCTTTATCTGGACAGGTTGCCTGCTTATAATTAGAAGTGTTACTCCTCTAATTATAATAATTCCCGACAACGACCCGAGGATGAAGAGTTTTAATTTAAAAATTCATGCTAATTTACCAAACCTCATGTTGTTCGGTTCTAAACGATATTGCATTTTGACACTGACATACGTTTATAAAATTATTTTCGATTAATATCAGAGACTCTGCAGGCGAAATAAGAAGTCCGGCAGTATCGCCGTTCAAACGCATGGAGATAGCTTTTGAGAAATATCTTTTGTATTTGTATTTCTGCATCTCGATGAAATTATTCAACTGTTACCGGTATCGTTCTATCGAAATACATTTTAGAGCGTATTATTTCTACCAAAATACTACAAGGAGCCCATTTATCTCTTTGCAATAATCACGAAATCGTTTCACCCTAAAAAGATAAGTTCACGCTAAATTTGTATTTTTGTCTCCTTGTTTTTCTCGGTTTGGGGGTGGTGGGGGAGGCAAGGGGGTGGAGGGTATCGCTAAAGAAACAGCGTGACTTTAGCACTGCGACGACTAATGTTCTTTTGGGACGTTTTGCCCCTAACCATGCGTGACTCCTTCTCTATTCTGCAGATGTAAATATTTTCTCAGGTTTGAGGTGATCAACTAATATAATGAGAAAAGAACAGATGACCCTGCTCCTGACACGAGTTGATTCTCGTTAGATCCTAAGCTAGCCCTCATTTTCTGACACTTTGGTCGTCACCACCGGCTGATGCTTGGATATTGACTGCTTCGCCGGCACAACGCTCTTCCTCGGAGAATGCACAACTGCGGGATAGCTGACCGCGGCATCAACATAAAAAAGCAGAAGTGGATGCCAACCCTTTCTGTGGTGGGATATAGGATCCTTCCTGCAATTCGGAAAGCGTGCCTGTGTTGCCTTTCCATTCGGTTTAATAGGGAGCTTGTGAAGGAGACGAAGTTAATCTGGAGACGTCTGTGTTCTCGCCGAGGCCATTGCTGGCTCTGGCCTATCACAGTTCATCAGAAGTCACTTCATTGCAGAGCGATTGATCTTGTACACTTTATAAGAAATATATTTCATGTCAAGATGTCTTATCTCCTTGACCTTTTATAAGGAACTCTTTATAAAAGTAACATTTTGTGCCACTAGAGCTTATGTGGTATCTTGATGCGTTATGAGGTTCAGGTACATTTTCACCCCATGTAATTTTACCCCTGGACAGGTCGTCTCCACAAAAAAAATAATATCTTTATACGAAAGCCATTTCAGCCTAAGGCGTTTCATACAAATCCACAGCAACAGAGGAGATTGCAGATCACCAAACATCTCGTCTGTTTCTCCGGGCTGCAATCTCGCTCGTCATCTTGTGGTCTTGGTGGCTTTTGTTACAGGCTGCATCTTGTACTTGTTTTACACTTTACGTATGTCCTCGACGCCCCGTTCGAGCTTGTTTTCTTAATCTCGTTTTTTAAATTTATTTTAGGGTGTTGTTGTTTTTTAGGTTTTAATTTTGGAGATTGCTTTAGATTAACCCTAATAGAAAACCCAGCATGAAAATCTAACTGGTCAAGCTTATAACTAAGATAGTCAAAACTGCTCAATGTAGTAGTCAAAGCTGGTTTAACTGGCAATCAGGCTGGTTTAAGCTGGGCAAGCGGGATCGGTGGCCGAGTGGGCTAAAGCGCACACCCAGCTCAACGCGCGTGGAGCGAAAGCTCGCGCTGCAGAACTCAGGGATCCTGGGTTCGAGCCCACCCCCTGCCCGTTTCGATCTGGATGAGCATCGTACCGGCGTGGGTCGTGTATCACTACTGCGTGAGCACGTTAAAGACCCCGGGCCAGCGGTTGTACCGGACTGGCTAAATTGCTCATCTACAGCGAGTGACTCGTCGCAACTTTAGAGGCTGACCAACTACACGCTGTATAAATATCCCCACAACCCAATTTTTTAAGCTGGGCAAGCTAGAATTGACTGGTCAGTCTGGTTTAAGTAAAATCCAGCATGGTCCAACTGGAATCTGGTTTAGCTTCAATACGGTGTTGCTGGGAGTCAGTCTGGTCCTAACTGGTCAGACTGGTCAAATTGGTTTTTCATGGAACCGTTGTGGTCAAACTGGGAGACAAGCTGGTCCAGCTGGGAGACAAGCTGATGAAGCTGGTCGAACTCATAATCGTGGTGGTCAAGCTGGTCTTGCTGGGAGCGCTCGCGCCAAGGTCGGCTAGAGATGGCCGAACTGGCATTGCTGGGAGTGCGCGGGAGAGGCCGGCTTGGGCTGGGACGACGATGTCCTGTTCTTTGTTCTCGTTTTGGTGGACGACCGGGCGCTTCAGGCGCGCTGCGATCTACCTTCGTGTGCGAGAAGGGAAGAAAGAGTGGTAGGAACTGGAGACTTTGAGACACGTTTAGCTAGCTTGGGCAGATTTTCGGAGGACGGCTGTGTGCGTGCTGTTTGGAGACTACTTGAACGACGGTGCAAGCGAAGCGGGTTTTTGAGGAGACAGCGAGTGGCAGTCCGTTTAGTGCGGGACGAGGTCGGACGTCCCGACCGAGGCGTCGCCTCGTGTCTTCGAACGTGTGTGGGCTCGTAGAATGACGGTGGTGCCGAGGAGTATCGCCAATGCCAGCCAAGCCACATGGATTTCCTCGCCTCTGCCGACCACGCAAGATGCACGCTACGCCCTAATCACTGGCGGGACACAGGTTCGCTCCTCTCATCTGTGTAGTATTTTCTATTGCGATTGCCGGTTTTGTCGATGTTGAGAGATAAGCAATCTGATTTTAATATCATTGTTTTGCACCGAGAACCACTGTTTGTGCGTCGGTTAGTACTGTGTCAGCGCCGAGGATATGTAGCATATGAGCTCATGTGAGCAGGCCGCAAGTACGCAAATAATAAATTGAATGCCGAGTTGGCTTTCCTAAAGAGCTTGGCTTGCTTATTCTGTGCATTAATTTAAACAGGTTAAACGGGTTAGAAGTTCACCAGCATGACCAGTTTAACCAGCATGACCAACATGCCAAACCGTGTCCATTTTCTTGGCTACATAATCATCAATATTTTATACCGAACGTCGCATGTGTTGAGCGAAAGATGAAAGTGTAGTCCGGTGGCCGTGCATTATATAGCATTGTATAGGTTTCGAGGTTAGTAGCTCACGAATTTAAACGAGAAAACGACGTCTTAATTTGTAATATACGTGCTTTTAAAATTTACCAATATCTTAAAACGCCCTATCGTATCATATTCAGGGGTTACATTTATTTTCCTACGCATACCGCTATTATCGTATCTTTTACTTAAGCACCGCCCTCCCCCGTCCCATAAAAATCATTGAAGCAACAGTACGTGGCACGGCATACGTCATGCTGATGTGATCGAAGTTCGCGTATACTGTTTTGATATATGATCGCAAACATGAACGCTGCTGGCGCGTAGGTCTATAAGATAATCAAGCTCGTCTTATGCGGGAAGTAATATTTCATTCCTATTCACTTCATCTTTGAAATGGCATCAAGGGTCAAACTCAGTTTTCAGAACTCCGTGCAAACGGAACTGCCTCTCTGTTATTACGACGTTTCGTGAAGGTTCCGGTCTTCGGAGAGCTTTCAGCGGGTCTGCCCGCCCAGTCGAGAATATGGATGTTTGACCTCGCACAGTGACTAACACAAATGACAGAAACAGAAGAACAACACACTAAGCTGTGGGTACACCAGATGACGTGCAGAGGACAGGTAAACATTCTTCCACACACGCTTCTGTGTGCGCAGCATGTCTACGGAGATGGCGGCAAAGAAGGACCGCACTGAAATGTGACGATCATCTGAATAATTCCGATATATTGACGCACGAATCCATGATGACACTCCGGTGGCTCTCCCGTCGGCGCGGCGCTGACGCAGAGGCTTCACAACATGCCAATCTGGTTTCTGCCCACATGCAATGCCCGTACATGACGTGGCAAAACGTCTAACTTTTTTGTAGACCCCTCTCGGTCTGTGCTTCCGGTCTCTCCGACATAACTGACTTGGCTCAGCTCGATAAGGAAGGTTATGATCAGTCACATAACCTGGATTCAAATTTAGGGGTTTTACGTGCCAAACCAACGACGGGCATCTAATACGCCCCAGCGAACGACTGAGGATTAATTTCGACCACTGGGTATCTTTTCACGTGCAACCGAAAGCTCGGTTACACGACGCCTTAACCCGCAATAAGCCCCTTCAGATTGCGGGCTCCTCGGCCGGGATTCGAACCCGCCACCTCGGGATCCGTAGGACGGCGCTTTGCCTTGAAGCCACCCAGGCGGCTTCTGGAGTCATCAGTGTGAAATCGACATCTGAATTTCTGCAACTTTTAGATACTAAGATAAAGTTTGCGCATTATGAGAGGTTTACATTGAAAATGGCGTTCGTGAGTACACAGGACTGATGACCCATAACCTGCGTCTATGACTTAACGCCGCCTCTGCTTAGAAAAAGAGGTTACATTTCAGAAAAAAATCTCGCAAATATTTAGCGATCATCAGACCACTGAAAAATAAGAAATACATAATGAACATGTCAAGTTCGTTATGGAAGCATCAAAACTTTAATCAAAACTTGTTTATTTGAGAAGCTATTTAAATCAATCTGCATTCTAAATTGAATCATGCTGGCCACTACAAATTTTAGTGCTAATTTATTAATATTTTCTTGTAACATTTACAAAAATGGCTATATTTTACCTAGGAATCCATACACATTGACGCAACACATTGTTTTCGTGAAACAATTCTATCACACTTTGCAAAACAGTCGTTATCCGCACCGCTGAATGCCGCGTCACCATGAATGTTTTTATTTCAACACTTGTTTTTGTTTGAAATAACCATTTCAGGCATGTATCACGCCATGCCAGTAATTTATTTATATTTATTTAACTATACATGTATCAGTCAGGCAGTAAGGCATTATGTACGAGTAAAGCGATAAGAAATATGAAGACATGAACAAGGAAATAGCTATATTTCGCGATATAATTAATCTATGAAATTAAATGTAGCAAACTTCCTAACAGAGTGAAACAAAAAACTGGCCCTGGTAAAAAAACAGGGGGGGAGGAAAGTAAGTTCGGAATATTCAATATTTTAGCTCGCGTTGATAAAAGTTTTATTTTACCGGAGTTAAGAATTACTGAAAATACTATGATGAATAGGCTTAACAATCTGAAAATTCGTAAGAACCTAATAGCGAGTTCGTTTCATACGCTGTGGCACCGCGCGAGTTATTTCCCAGACTTCATCGTTCGAGGCCGGTGAACCGGCGCTTGAACGAACTTGCCAGATGCCCCGAGCCCAGGATGATGCT